>PVIC010001839.1:36028-85227 GCA_004025085.1 Thryonomys swinderianus | reverse complement strand
AACATGGCCATCTAGGGAACCAGGATTTTCTAAGTGAGAATCAGTAGTCTTTATCCTAATGGTTCTGAGAACTTTGGAGCCCCACATGCAGAATCTGTTTTAACTTAATTTTCTGTTAAGAATTGTCTTTCAGGAGACTGGAGATTTAGCTCAGTGGTTCTGGTACCTGCCTAGCAAGCACAAGGTCCCTGGTTGGATCCCTGTTAACCACATACAACAATACCAGGCATGGTGACTCACGCCCACCAGCAATCAGTACCACATACCACAGTGCTGGACATGGTGGCTCATGCCTGTAATCCCAGCACTCAGGAGGCAGAGGCAGGAGGATTGCTGAGTTCAAGGCTTGCCTGGGCTACATAGTGAGCTCAGGGCCAGCCTGAACTGTAAAAGGAGACCCTGTCTCAAAAATAAAAATTAAAAAAAAGAAAAGAATTGTCTTTCAGAATTAATAACTATTGTTGTTGAGAAAATGTTAATAACTACTGTAAAATATATTTTTTATCCAATTACATGATATCATTTTATAGTATAAAACTAACAATTTGTGGAGTCAGGGCGATGAAAGGTGAAGGAGTTGTTTTTGCCTAGTGTTGACGAGGTAGTCTGTAATATAAATCTGCTTGAAGTGAATGTTTTACATACATACCCAGCCACAGACATCATAAAAAGACCAAAGAGTAGGTTACAGCATAAATATGTGATTAAGTTTCTATTTGTAGCCACCTATGATATGCCTAGTTATATTATTATTTTCTGAACACTCGTGTCTCACTCACGTTCAAATGCTGAAATCTTAACTCCTAAGATAAGAGTACTGGGAGATAATCAGTTCATGAAGAAGGCTTTCCTGAAGAAATCAGTGCCCTTATAAAACAGGCCTGAGAAATGGCTCTTGTTTTTTCCGCTATGAAAGGACAAGGAGAGAAAGAGCTACCTATGACTGGAAATAGATTCTCATTCAACTCCAAATTTAGGAATGCCTTGATCTTGGATTTTCCAGCCTCCAGAAATAAGAAAATTAAATTTCTGTTGCTTATAAGCAACCCGGTTTATGGTATTTTTGTTGTAGCAACCGGAACAGATTAAGTCACATCTAATTTAGGTTTATGCAAAGATAAAAGGGACATGATCTTACTTTTAAGGGACTTAGTGCCTAATAGGGAAGAGCATACAATACCTTGCTGCAGGTACTGTGGCACTATGTGGGAGATTAGGAAGAGTGACATGTTTAATGAAATGCTGGATTTAATATACATATTAAAAATTTTTATACGTAAGAGGCATTTCATATATAGACTTTGAATAAACTACTAAACTCACAAATTCTAAAAGAATTTATAAAGAAAGTCAGTTGATATAGGTTGTATATAGTAAACATATAACAGACATTGATTGCCTGAGTATGAGAACACAAGAAGCGCACCTAAGACTATTCTGCTTTACATGAGTTTGGTGGCTAAGGGAATTAATGTAGAGACCTTCTCCCCTGAATGAGACCAGGTAACCAGCATTCCATGTTAGGCTGAGAGGCCTTACGGCCAAACTGATAAAGAATAGCTATGTATAGGAAGTCCTTTTGAAGTTTTACTGAAGATGGAAAAGGATGATCTACATAAGAATGAGCCCCTCTTTTTGTCCGAAATGAGAAGGAATGCTTAGAGTCTTGTTTTTTTCCTGAGAGTTTGGTGGGTGGATTCTCATCCTCACAAGAAAATCTGATTTGCTGGATCTCCACTCAGAATCCAAGGTTCATACCTGTGACAAGAGGGTTAAGTCCAACAAGCAGGGTCAGCACGGCAGGTATCATGTATACCACCTGGTAGCAAAAGGAGGAAATTCATAGGTGAGAAGTGGACCTGTTACATGAGATGTTCAGAGGTATCTAGGAAGTGACGGAACATGAGATCAGTGGTTGCCATGCCACAGTTTACCTCATTTTGGCAACTGCAGAGGAAGTGGGAGCCTCTGCTCTTGTGTAACCTGATGACCATGTCAGGCTGTAATTTTTTCTCCTTCCTGCTAGACTATTGGCTATTCCAGGGAAGACTCATTCATCTTCAAGCTCGAGCACTAAGCATAGTTTTTGTTTTTTTGTTGTGAGACAGGGTCTCACTTTGTAGTTCAGGCTGGCCCTGAGCTCACTATGTAGCCCAGGCAAACCTCAGACTCAGCAGTCCTGTCTCTGTCTCCCAAGTGCTGGGATTACAGGTGTGAGCCACCATGCCCAGCACTGTGGTATGTGGTATTGATTGCTGGTGGGGTGTGAGTCACCACACCCAGCACTGTTGTATGTGGTTACCGGGATCAAACTCAGGACCTTACACTTAAGAGGCAGGTGCCAGAACCACTGAGCTAATTCTCTGGCCCTAAGCATAGTTTTGATGTGAAGACATGCTGACTTCTTAGTCTTTCCCAAACAACTTCCATGCCCACGTGGCCATCCCCATTTGCATAAAAGGTTCTTTGCAAAAGTGGCCATAGTTACTTAGATGACCTTGCTGGGTTTGGCCTCAAGGGATATCTGACCCAGCGGTCCATCTCTGCAAGTGAGACCACAGAAAGCTTTGTAATAATGAATGGATCTGATGTGCCGCATACCAAGATTGGGCTCTTTACTTGGAAACTGCTAAGTTGGTTCAGAAGTTAGAAGACTGGTCCTAATGTGGTCCTCGTCTCAAGTCTCAGAGCAAGCAACGTGTGGTGAAACTTGGTACTATGTGTGAGCACGTTGTTGGCAGGGAGAGGGTAGGTTTATAAGAAGTCTGGAGAACTTTCAAGAAATGTAGTTGCTTAACCACATCAATTGTATTGCTTATGTCAGAAACCTTTAGTTTATTTGGAAGTTGTGAGAACTGAAAATCTTAAGTGATTTGTTTTCACTTTAAAGATAGTCTGGACCTTGGGCAGAGGAAAGATTTGGATTACAGATCCTTTGTTCATCTCTCCTTTTCTATCCTTAATGATTCCTGGAACATCAGCCATTTTGATGTTTGCAAGTCAGGTGATCTGTTAAAGGAGGATAGCTATGCTGCTTAGGGTGAGGCCAGCACTTCCCAAACTTTAATGTACCTAAGATTTTAACACTCAGATTCCAGTTTGGGATTTGTGAGGGCAGGCCCAGTACTCTGCTTTTGTAACAAGGTCCCGCCCAGGGATGTTACTACAGTTGTTCCAAGGAACACATCTTGAAGCACTAGGGGGTTAATCTCCACCCCACATCACACACACACACATACACACACACACACACACACATCAAGAATGAGAGCCTGAGAATGAAAAGTAAACACACACATCATATAACTGTGCGCTTAATAAAGAAATGTTCAGCAGAGATTTTAAAAGTGTGCATTTAATGTGCCATACATCTGTCTTTAATAGATTAAGAGGTCTAAATGGTGCTTCAGTGCACTATAAGCATATGAACAAAACAGTCCTTGAAACTTAATGACAGTTTTCTTGGTAGTCCTGACACATTAATTCTTATTTAAGTACATTTCTTTATCCTAAATGAGAGAAAAGAAATTGAAGGTTGAGAAACTGAAAACAATTTCTTTTTGTAAAAAGGTTAAAAGAATGCACAGTAAAAATATTCAACAATGAACTCAGTAGAATGCACTTATAATGGCCCTTTATATTTTTGTTGGATTTTTAAAAAAGGAAAAACTAAGGGCACTGCAATACTCAATGGTTGTTGAGGACACATGGCAGTCATTGCTAATACCACTCTTCCTCATCCACCTGCCACCAGGAAAGACTGTTTTCCTAGCACCTCTCTCAGCTGAGAGTGGCCCCAGTTCCAACAATGAAACACAAGGCGTCATCTTCCAGGAAAAAAGGCTAATGTACAAAGCCTTTTAACAGCTGGTACGGATGCATGCCCATCAGTCTGACTGGAACCCCACAATGTACCTTACTGATGACTTACAAACTGAACTGCAGCCCTGTCTGAGTAACTTCTTCTTATTATTAAAAAGGATGAAGATGCAAGGAAATGTATTTCATTCTCAGTTTGCTGCTGCTTAGGTGGAGATGAGATGTTTGGAGCTGTAGCAGCTGTGCTATAACTATGAGGATGCCAGAGAAGAAGGAAAACGTTCGGGCCCTTGATGACTGTTGACCACTAAGCATCTACCTTGGGACATCTTAGTGAGTGACTCTGTATTTTTTCTCTAATTTAGGATAAAGAAATGTACCTAAAAATATTAGTCATGTTTTCCACTGTTTGCTGCTGTATGCATTTGGATACTGATATCCTCCATGAGCATGGTGAAGTAGGAAGCATGGAAATGAGCTGAGGACAGTGACAATCCCCATAGTACAGTAACCTATTATTTGTTCATTTGTGTGTCCATTTATTTTTAAGAGTCCATAGCTACAGTGGAGCACACCAGTAATCCCAGCAACTTGGGAGGCTGAGGGCAGGAGGATGGCAAGCTTGAGGCCAGGCTGGACAAATGCTTAAGAGCCTGTCTCAGAACAAATAAAATAAAAGAGGGCTGAGAACGTAGCTGAGTAGTGGAGAGCTTCCTTAGGACGTGTGAAAACCTGGGTTCAATCCTCCGGACTGGAAATGGGTGGAGGCAGCCAACACAGGAAAGATTTCTATAACAAGAGCTCTACATGAAATCGCTAACAGTTCTCAAGAGAAAAGAACTTACCCTTGTTCTCCTGGGACTTGGCACATACACAGCCAACTCTAATGCCTTCATGTGAAGTTGAATGTGTTGGTGCTACAATAAGTGTTCAAAAGAAGAATGCTCAGAACTGATGCCAAAATGTAGTTTGTTTTTTTGTTCAAAGAGACAGTATTGGAGTTAGTCCTTGAAGTTGGGTAGACTATGACACACAGGAATTCTGGGGCCCAAATGACTACCATTGTGGGGCTGTTTTTGAAGATCACGCTGGGAAGGTGGTTGGGGCCGTACAGTGGATGCCCTCAAATCCAAGTGGAGCTTCAATTTAGAGAGCTTAAAAAAAGGACAAAAGATGTTGTGTAGACAGTGACATGAACGAGGGGCCCTAGAAGAAGAAGAGATTAGAAGTAGGTCTAATTAGAAGAATCAGGAAGCTGTTCCATAGAGGCGTGAGGAAGGGCTGACATAGGAATGGGGGAGATTACTGGGATGTGGGGATTATTTTCCTATTGGATCATCTAGACGTGAAATGAAAGGTAAAATGAGAGGTACTATGAGCAACTGGATCTAGACCATTTCTTTTGGGAATGATTGAAACAGGGCCTCACTATATAGTTCAGCCTGGTCTTCCTTGTTGGGCTACTTTTAAAATTCATTTCAGGGCTGGAGGGTTAGCTCAGTGGTTCCGCACCTGCCTCGCAAGTGCAAGGTCCTGAGTTCGATCCCCGGTAACCACATATAATGCTGGGCGTGGAGACATGCCCATAACAATCAACACCGCATACCACAATGCCGGATGTGGTGGCTCACGCCTGTAATCCCAGCACTCGGGAGGCAGAGACAAGAGGATTGCTGAGTTCGCGGCTGCTTGCCTGGGCACCATAGTGAGCTCAGGGCCAGCCTGAACTACAAAGTGAGACCCTGTCTCCAAAAGCAAAAAAAAAAAAAAAAAAATTTTCATTTCATTTGAGAGGATCTCAGAGGCTGTGGTAAGGAACAGATAGATGTTAAAGATGATTGAGGTTTTTAAGGAAGGATGACTCAGTGTATATTCTGCTGAAAAGAGAAATGGCCAAATCAGGAGGAGGAATGGTTTGGGGAAGCAAAGACACTGGAGAAAGCCTCAGGCACATTTGAGGAACAGTGTGATGTTTAGGTGGACATACCCTGGAATCCTCTAGAAATTCAGTGCTATTCTGGATATCTGGCACTTGCCTCTAGGATCTAGAATTGCAATCATAATCCCCAAACTTTCATTTATTGCTCATCTGTACATGGTCAACGTTACTCCAAAGCCTAAGAGTCATCTGGTTGCTGAGCCTGTGTAAGAGTACACACTCATATTGAAAGACTGGATGACAGCCAGGTATTTCAGGAAATGTAGGGGATGGTCTCCTCTCTCCCAAAGGGTTCATTTCAGACCACTGGCTAAATGAATACTATCGGTTGTATGGACTTTAATTAGTTTCTAAATAAATAACTTGATGAATTAGCAGAACCACAAAACTTAAGCTTGCCATTCAAGTATTCACCAGCTTCTGACTAGAAACTTGTAAGCCAGCTCGGTTGATCTTGAGAGGGCAACTCTAGGCCCTCGAGAACCGTATCCCCAGTGAGTTTGTCCACGCAAAGGAGTATGTCCCTTGGGGTTCAGAACTCCCTCCCACCCACATGGATGCCACAACCCCCACAAAACCTCTGTGTGGTTGTCAAAAAGGTTAGCAACGATGCAGGTGACGTGGCTAGCACATTGTAGCCACCTACTAAGTGATAGGTACTCATTATGGTTATTTTTAAAAAATTTATTATTAAGACAAGATATCACTAAATTGCTGAATTAACTAGGCTGGCCTTAAATTTGATTTCCCTCTGTCCCAGCTTCCTAGAGTGCTGGGATTATATGTGTGCACCACCAATTCAAGCCTGTTGTAATTTTGCGATGAGGTTTGGTGGTATCTCTGCTTGCTGTGTCTCCAGGAAGTTCAGAATTCACACACAAACACACACACACACTTTACACTGATCCCTCTTCACACACACACACACACACACACACACACACACACACACACACACACACACACACACACGTTACACTGATCCCTTTTCTCACCCCAAAGAAAAAATGCAGGAAAAAGAACAGCAAAGGTTTCGACTTAGAAGGTATTAAGTAAGCGAAGCACAGAGAAACGAAAAGAACCGTGTGTCGTGTGCGCGGGCTGGTCCTCTGTAACGGAGGGGGGTTCTGAAAGCGGCTCACACTCACCACCCACAGCTCGGCGTCGGGGTCGTTGACCTGCAAGGCCAAGACACTGGCTGTTAGCAGATGCGCCCCCACTGGCTTCCCATCCCGCCTTGGCTCGCGTTTTATGCACTTGCTCAGAGTTGAGGGCCCGCAGCAGACACCAGGGTACAAGCCGGAAGGGGACGCAGTCGGCGGGCAGGACGGCCCACGCCCACACCCCTTGGAGAAGCACCGCGGGGCTCCGGAGAGGCCGCGCGGGACTACACCGGTACCGTAGGACGCGCCGGCGGCCCGGGTTCTGCGTCTCCCCGGTGGCTCTGTGAGCGCCGTCGGGCCCGGGCGGGGACCTGGGGAACCCCGCGCGCCCCGCTCCTGGCCTCTTCCTCCCGCCCCTCGCGCGCCCGGAGCCCTGACCTGCACGAAGGCGGCCAGCGCGAAGAAGGCGGCCATGAGCGCGTTGCAGGCCCGCCACAGCCCGCGCGCCCAGCGCTCAGCCACAGGCGCCATGCTCGCCCGGCCGCCAGCTTCCTGCCCCTCCCGCCCGGCTCCAGGCGCGGGTGAGTCCGCGTCCCCGTCTGCGGTCGCAGGCCGAGAATGAGCCCGAGGGCCAGGGATGCGCGGCTCAGGGGCGCGCAAGGAAGTCGTATCTGAACCCCTGTAGGTCCGGCTCGAAAGCCTGTTTTCACTTAAGGCCAGGGCTACTTTTCAACCATAAGTTTGCGAAGAAAGAAAGAGAGAGAAGAGAGAAGGGACTGAAAGGAAAGAAGGGAGGGAGAGGGGGCGGGGAGGAGTGTGCAGGCCTGTAATCCCAGCCTTGTGGGAGGCTGAGGCAAGAGGATCCCAAACTGAAGGCCAGCCTGGGAAGCTGGGGATTTAGCAAGACCCTGAGCGAGCCTGGTGGACGGTGCTCTGTGTGTGTGTGTGTGTGTGTGGGGTGGGGTGGGGGGGTGGAATGAAAAAGAAAAGAAAAAGGCTTTGCACTAGTTTGTAATCTCAACTCCTCTACATGGAAGGTTGAGCCAAGGAGATTCCAAGTTAAAGGCCAGCCTGGGCAATTTAAACATTTCAGAAGGAAATAGAAAATCTAGGGATGTAGCTTTGTGCTCCCTGGGTTCAGTACACAGCAGGCCCCTCTGGGCGGGAGCCTCTCTGTCCTCTTCCTGGCAGTATTTATGCATTTCTTCCCCAAGCCGAGGAACTTGCAAAGCCCTGTAAGCATTATGATAATTCCTAGAGTGACGACATTTATATTAACGTCCTATATAGCTCACAGCTTTTCTGCAGACAGGCTCATTTATCTTCATGGGCTTTTATTATAAAAGGTATTTACATATTATACATATTTACAATTCTCTCCCTCTACCAAAACCAACAAAATTTCCAACGCGCAGTGCTCATGAATTTCTTATGAACACGAGAAACTGCAATATTCACGGCTCTCGCCTTGCTTGTGTTAGTCTTTTTCTGTTTTGTAATTTACCCTTCTGATTAGTTCTTCCCGGGGGCTCATTTACACATCCATGGGCCTCATCATCTTTGTGTCCCAAAGAAGCTTTATCACTTCAAATCAGGAGCTTGTGTGCTGGTCCTCTTTAAACCATGTAGGAGGCTTTTTGTCCCCTCTCTTAGTCTCATTCCTTTCAAGAAATAATTTTGGAGACGTCGTTGTTGCATGCTGGGTGTCTGGCCTGTGCTGGGTGCTGGGACCCAGGCTGGTGTGCTGCGTCCTCTGGGGAGGGAGAGTAGACTGGAGGTGGGGATGGGACGCCAAGGGTCACCTTCGCGTGGGGCGCCTCCAGTGTGCTTACTGAGCCCCAGCACTTAGCCTCCCTGGGGCCTGGGACAAGCCACATCACTGTCACCGTTTATTTTTCCGTGAAAAGAGTAGAGAAGGAACCTGATAACCAGATGGGCTCAACTGAGCACCATGTTCTCAACTCTGCCAGTCTGTACACTGACGCCCTAACCTCTAGTTAACCGTGCTGTGACTGTATTTAAAGATCAAAGCTCTACGAGACCAGAGATTTAGCGCAGTAGTTCTGGTGTCTGCCTTGCAAACCCAAGCTCCCGAGTTCGATCCCCGGTGATCACATACTACAGTGCTGGATGTGGTGAATCACGCCCACCAGCAATCAGTACCACACGTCACAATGCCAGGCGTGGTGGCTCACACCTGTAATCCCAGCACTCGGAAGGCAGAGGCAGGAGGGTTGCTATGAGTTCGAGGCTTGCCTGGGCTACATAGTGAGCTCAAGGGCCAGCCTGAACTACAAAGTGAGACCCTGTCTCAAGGAAAAAAAAAAAAAAAACCCAGAGGAGTCCTTAAAGAAGTGATTAAGTTAAAGTGAGTTCATGTAGGGAGGTCCTATTCTAATGGACTAGTGTCCCTATGTGAAGAGGGGGTCCTGAGGCACAGCCACACATGAAGGACAGAGAAGCAACATGGAAGGCTTTCCCTGTAAGGCAAGGAGGGAGGTTTCAGAGGAAACTGCCACTGCAACCCCTTGATTGTGCACTTCCAGCCTCCCCGATTGTGAGATGGTACAATTGTGTTGTCTAAGTCACAACAATGGCATGCTGGCCCTAGCAAATTCATACCTGGAATGAACAAAATACCTTTAAAAAGCAAAGAGGCAAAGGTGTGTTTTGTCTGGGTAGGGGTCGTTCCCCCTATTTCTAGGGGCAGCCTTTGATTACTGGGGGGAAGCTGGTCTGGTTTAGATGGAGAAAATCCTCCAAAGACCCCATGACTCATAGGTGGAGCTTATGGAAGTGACAGACTCTTGGGGCTTATGGCTGACTTGCCATTAGAAGTGGGATCTGGCTGGAAGAGGGGTTAGCTCGGGTAGAGCTGGGTGGTGTGTTTCTCCCAACATGTCTGTAGCTTTCTGCTTCCTGCCACCCTGCCGCTGGGAGCTTTTCCTCTTCTATGCTCCTCTGTCGTGCAGTTCTTCCTTGAAGCCAGAGGACTGTGGATTGAAAATGTGAGCCAAAATAAACCTCGCTTTTAAGTTGTGGGTGTCAAGCATTGTGCCCTAGTCTTGGGAAAGTGATTGAGAAAAGACTTGCTTGCTGTCGTTGCTACCTGTGAAATAGGGGGCTAACCCTGCTCTTCCTCCCCCGAGAGGCTTCGGGTGCCCCTAACTTGCCAGTTGTCACGAAATAGGGTGTTTGGAGTTTCAGGTCAAGAATGGGTGACTTTTCGGTATAACTATGTCCTAAACATTTGCTAAATCTGATAACCCTAACTGGACTATTAAGGCAAAACCATTTTTGCTGAATGTGTCGAGCTGGTCCAATGGAGTTATTAAGAGAAATTCTTTCAGGGGAGAAAGCCTTTCTGAGCTTTTGTAGAGGTAGAACTGAAAGATAAAGACAAATAGGCTCCTGATCGCAGGCTGTTTTGGGTCCAGCCATGCCTGAAGCTGGAACTACCTTTCTTTTTCCTTTTTTTTTTTTAATTGAATTCTTTTTTGGTACATTTTATATACAGCTCAAAATCACACACAACCCTGGGGAATTTGTACTAGTATGGAGCTACCTTTCAACTCTTCCTGGCTGACAAAGTCCTTTGTTACAGAAGCCCATATAAATGATGTTTTTTGTCATTTACACCAAAGAATGACGACTTGTCGAGTCAGTATTCAGTGCCTGAAATCCTCTAAGTCTTCTGCTGTAGGTTTGTCCGGACAGTGCATAGATAAGCAAGGGAAGGAAGACTTAGTTGTAAAGTAATGAGAAATAAGTTTAAATGAATCCAGTAGCTCAAATAGCTTTGCTTGAGGAATCATTTCATTTTTCTTTTTAATCAAAGATGGTGTTACCTGATTGTAGAGTTGATGAGGTCTGGAAAAGACTAAGGATCTGTCAGAACTGGCTTTCCTTTGCAGAAAGGACAGACCAGAGACCCTGGTCCTTCTGGGGTCTCTCTGGCTGCCAGGGTGATGACAGCATTATGACAGTGATCAGAGCCATAGTGTAGGATGAGCCAGACCTGCTTCTCTGCCAGCACCCAGCCGTGGTTGGGCAGCATGTGACATCTCTCTTCCAAGAAGTAGGAAAAGGAAGTATTTGCTCGTTAGGATTATAAATTCAACAGTGAGAGGTGGACAGAGCAGGCAGGCACATGTACAAATGCAGATGGTCTCCCAGGCCAAGCAAGCGGTCAGCATGGGGCAGAGGCTGGCAGTTGCACCAACATATGTCAGAGAAGCAGAGGGGGTGGGACAGGTGGGGTGTAGAGGCCCGTCCACCTGGAATCCAGAGACACCATCTGGTGCAGCCAGAGGCATCCTCTCAGACTGGAGGGGGGCTTTTCCCTGTAGGAGTGGACACTCAGGTGACCTTGGTCGGGTCACCGCATGGGGGCTGAGGGGCTGTTCACACCCCACCCCCCTTTGGCTATGATTGCAGAGAGCCAGGGTCCCCACCAAGCTCCTCTCCATAGAGTGTGGAGAAAGTGCTGGTTCCCTGCTCCAGTGGGTCCTTTAGCCAGGTGTGTGTGTTGATGGAACACTGTTCCCTCTTACAGACTGCTTTGCTTGGTCACGATGCCCATTGCCAGCCCTTTCAGGTGTGGTCAGCTGCTCTGACATGGAGCTAGGATGGCATAGTCTGAAATAAGATTATGATTAGTGAGTGGACCCTTTCCAAGTGGGGCATCTAGAGTGTGGGTCCTGGTGAGGCTCACAAAATGATGTGTTGGGGAACATGGGTGACAGAGGTCAGCATCCCTACCACTACTATCCCATTGACCTTCCTGTGTCCAGCACAGGCCATGTGTGCAAAGGGCAGATCATATACTCTAGTCTCTGCTCGTCCTATGCAGGGCAGCACTGGGGGATAATAGGATTTGGAATAGGTGTGTGTGTGTGTGTGTGTGTGTGTGTGTGTGTGTGTGTGTGTGAGTGATATTCTACTCTGGAGTGCACCTCTTCTTTTTATTTTTAAATTGAGTGTATTGATGGTGCATACATTACAATACATTGCGATCATTACGATGCATTACGTATACATTATGATCACATTCATTATTGAGAATCTATACCTATATATGATGTATCTTGATTTTTATTTTTTCCCATTTCCCTGCCCTCTTTTCAGGCCCTCCATCCCCCAATATACCTAAGCTTTTTCCTCATTTTTCCATCCAATTTTTTTCTTTCCTTTTTTGCTTTCTCCTGCCCCTATCTAGTTCCTCTTTCCCTTTGAGCATTTTCTTCCTATTTCATAATACTTACTATACATTCTGGACCTCATTTACACTTTCAGTTTCTCACACTACAGAAATGATATGGCATTTACACACATGTGTCCTCATTTATTTCTCTTATGAGTATGGCCTCAATGTGCATACATTTAGTTATAAATGCCTCAAATTTATCATTCTTTATGGCTGAGTAATACTCCATTTTATTAAAAACCCACCAACTTCTTTATCCAGTCTCTGATGGGCATTTGGGCTGTTTTCAAGCTTTAGGTATTACAAACTATGCTGCTATAAACATGGGTGTGCATATGTCACTGTGGTATGATGCTTTTAATTCTACCATGAATATAAACAGCAGAGAAATAGCAGGGTCAAACGGAACTCTAATCCTAGTTTTTTGAGGGATCTGCACACTGATTTCCATAGTGGTAGCACCAGTCTACATTCCCACCAATAAATAGCCTTGTTAGCATTTATTTGGTTGATTTCCTGGTAATAGTCATTCTCTGTGGAGTGAGATGGAATCTCAGTGTTGTTTTCATCTTCATCTCTCAAATGACCAGTGATATTGAACATTTTTTCCTATATTTTTTCACTGCCTTTACTTCTTCATCTGAAAAATTCCTGTCCATTTTAGATGCTCATTTTTGAATTGAGTCTTTAAATTTGGGAGGATCTGATTTTTAAAAATGTCTTTATATATTCTAGTAGCAGTCCTTTGTCTAAGGAACAAACAGCTGGTAATTTTTTTTTCTCACATTTAGCTTGTCTTTTTGCTCTCATGGTGGTTTCTTTTGCTATGCTGAAGCTTTTTAATGAGATGAGATCCCAGGTATTTTTTGTATTAGTTTCCATGCTGCTGAAGTTTTGTTCATAAAGTCTTTTCCTACACCAGTGTCTCCAAGAAATTTACCTAACTTATCTTCCAGAAGATTTAGTGTTTCCGTTTTAATAGTTAGATCTTTAATCCACTTGTTTTAGTGCAAGGTGAAAGATACAGGTCTAGTTTTAATCTTTGGCAGGTTGAAACCCAGTTTTTCCAGCACTATTTATTTAAAAGACTATCTTTCCTCTGATGAGAATTTTGACTCCTTTGTCAAAAATGAGATGGCTTGGTATGTCTGGTTTTTTTTCTGCATCTTCCAATCTATTCCATTGATCCATGGGTCTGTTTATTTGCCAGTACCAGGCTGTTTTTATCACAGTGGCTTTGTAGTATAGTTTCAAGCTCAAGATTGTGATACCCCTTTCCTGTCTTTGTTGCCAATAATTGCTTTTGATATTCTAGGTCTCTTCTCGTTCTAAATGAATTTTTGGATTATTTTCTCTATTTCTGTGAAATATACTGCTGGGATTTCAATTGGGATTTCACTGAATCTGTGTGGCAGTTTTGGAAGTATGGTCATTTTCACTATATTGGTTCTTACCCAGGAACAAGGGATGTCTTTCCATTTTCTGATATCCCCTTCAATCCCTTTTTTTTTTTTTAGATTGCTGTAGTTTTCAAAGTAGAGGTCTTTTATTCCTTCATTAAATGAGTTCCTAGGTATTTCATTTGTTGGATGCTTTTTTTCTGGGGGGGTACCAAGGATTGAACTAAGGACTTTGCGCTTGCAAAGCAGTCACCTGTGCCACTGAGCCAAGTCCCAGCCTCTTCAATGCTATTGTGAAAGAAATTGTTTCCCCAGTTTCTCTCTTAAACTGTATGTTATCAAGAAGGCTATTGATTTGTTAATGTTGACCTTGTATCCAGCCACTCAACTGAATCTGGCAATTAAATCCAAAGTCTTTTGGCCAAGTATTTAGGGTCTTCTGTATAAAGCATCATGTTGTCAGCAAATAATGACAATTTAACTTATTATTTTCTATGTTTATTCCTTTTATTTCTTTCTCTTGTTTAACTGCCATGGCTAATGTTCCCAGAACTATTTGATTGGGAGTGATGATAGTGGACATCTTGTCCTGTTTCTGATTTTAGCATGAAAAAATCCAGGTTTTTTTTTTTTTTTTTTTTGAGACAGGGTATTGCTTTGTAGTTCAGGCTGGTCCTGACCTCAGTATGTAGCCCATACTCACAGCAATCCCCCTGCCTCTGCCTCCTGAGTGCCAGGGTTATAAGCATGAGCTACCATGCCTGGCATTGTGGTGTGTGGTGTGTGGTGTGTGGTACTGATTGTTGGTGGGTGTGAGGTACCATGGCTGGCATAGTGGTATGTGGTACCAGGGATTGAACTCGGGACCTTGCACTTGCAAGGCAGACACCGGAACCACTGAGCTAAATTCCTGGTCCCTATAGTTTATTATTTTTATTTCTCTTCCATGATGCCTGATATACTTGTATACAAACATTATCCTTTGTAAAAGGAAATATACTTAAAAGCATTTTAAGATATTGAATTTGATGGTGAGGGATGTAGGAATTAACATGTCTAAAGTTTGCTGGGGTAGGAAATATATTAAGCACTTTGTATGCATTAGCTCACTTTTAGGCATGTATTAACTCATATATTAAGTAGTTATTATTATTATTCCCATTTTATGGATTGAGAACTGAGGCATAGAGTAGCTTTTCCCCTTGGCTTTTAATTAGATGTATTTTAAACTGACAAAAACACAAAACTTGTACATAATAATGAGTACCATGTAATATTTCCATAATGCAGACATTTTGTCCTCAACTGAACACAGCTATGTTCTCCAACTTTTATCAGTTCTTTATAGTGTAATAACATACTAGAGCTTTTCACTCCTATCTAACCGCAACTTGTCACACACTGATTAGCCCTGCCCCTTGCCGCCTTAGACTAGCTTTTAAGGTCTCTGACAGAGAAATAAGGCGGCCTGAGTGGGGAACCTTTTCGAGCTCACACAGAGCCCTACGGTGTGAAAGTCGCAAGTGGAGCAGCACCTCTTCCGTGGGACCGAAGAATTTTATTGCACACACTTTTCCTCCACGCACTGCAGAGACTCCACAGCCTGACAGAGTGATTCTCAGGGGCCTGCGTTCATGCTATTTTGTTTTTTCGTTGCTACTTTAAAAACCAGAACAATTTCTCGTCCTTGACTTTTAGAGTCAATTAGAGCAGGTGTGTTTGGAAATGCCAAGACAAGTGGCCTGACGGCAGCCATCTTCACTGATCGTGACTTTCTGCCTCATCGTCCGGCGGGTTGTTAGAATCCTGAGTGTCCACAAGATGGCAGACTTCTGCTGTGAATGGAATCCTGTGGCCTAGACGGAAGAAGGGAAGAAGGGAAAATGTGGTTACCACTGACCTCTTGTGATATAAGCTTTCTGGGTGGATAAAAAGTTGCTTTCGGCCTAAACTGAGAAGTACAAGTAGAACTTTGTACCGGGAAATGCTGATATTCAAACCGAGGTGCTGCGAAGTCCATGTTAAGCTTTGCTGTGGTGTTGGCAGAATTCAAACCTGTTTGCTGTCCTAAGGCTCCAGAAAAGTCAAGTATTCTTGCCAGGAGCAATAATTTCTGATATATGAGCATCGCAAAAGGAAATAATTGTAACAACTATCAATTGTTGAGTATGGACTGTAAGACTGATGGCAGCCCATCTGCCTCCTTCCTATCTTACTAAAACCACCACAAACTACATTTCTAAATGAAAATTCCTGCTTTTCCATCCCATAAGACCTGGCCCCCCTCCCTCTATGAATGTTGCCATCACCTATAAAATTGCTGTTTTTATCGCCTTCTTAGGACTGTAGAAGGAAACCATTACAAACTTGGTGGCCTAAAATGAAAGAAATTGAACTTTCATGGTTCTGGAGTCTAGAAGTTGAGGCCCCAGCACATGATCCTTCCAAAGGCTGCAGGGTTGAACTCTATCTTGCTTTGTCCAGCTTTCTGTAGCAAGATCGCTTCAAACTCTGTCTTTACTTTCCCCATGTCAGTACCTTTTCCTCCTCTGTGTCTTATAAGGGGATTTTCCATTAGATTTAAAACCCACCAGAGTAAACTAGAATGTTCACATCTCTGGATGCGTAATTTAATTACATTTCCCAAAACTGATTCCAGGTAGGTTCATGACCACAGACTCCATAGTTCAAGACAAGGGACACAATTTGTTCCACTGCATTTTTGGTAGAAACCTTAACATCTCTTCTTTCCCCTCCCTCCTTGGGCAACCTGAAGTGGGCTTTGGTAGACTTTGCTGCTCAGATTCCTCTGCTGTTTCTGTCAACACATAGTCTGAGGTATCAACATACTACCCTTAGACTGCCGTAACCTTTAATTGGTTTCCTTGAACCCACCCTGATATGATCTGAATTGTGTCTTTTCAAAATTCCTATGTTATTTGGAGATAGGGCTTCTTTAATGTAAATTTATCAGTGGATGTTAATTATAGAACAAAAGCTTTCATTATGGTATTTGCATACATGCATACTTTGATATATTTATTCCCTTACCCCAATTATTCTCTTCCTCTTTTCTGATATTTTCCCTACTACCTTTCCCCTCCTCTTTTTTTTTTTTCTAGATTCCATATAGGAGAGAAACTATGCAAACTAATCTTTCTGAGTCTGGCTCATTTCACTTAACAGTTCCATTCATTTTTTTCAAATAATGCGATTCTTTTCTTCTTTGTAGCCAAGTAATACTTCATTGTATATAAGTGCCACATTTTCTTTATCTATTGTGGGTACATAGGCTGGTAGAATACACCGTGTTTTAATAAACACAGTATACAGGTATTCCCATAGCAGAGTAATTTTAATTCTGTGGTTATTTGTTAAGGAGTGGTTTTGATCATATGGAAGCTGTATTTTAGTTTTCTAAAGTATCTCCATATTGATTTCCACAGTGATTATACTAACTTATATTCCCATTTGATATATAAAGGTCCCTGCCATCCTGCTGGCATTTATTCCTTTTGTGTTTTGTTGATAGCCATTTTGATTGGAGTAAGATAGAATCTCAGTGTAGTTTTAAACTTTTTTATTTTTAAAATTCTTAAAAATTGATTTTATTGGCACATTGCATACATATATGATGATCACACTCAACATCGAGAATTTGTACCTGTACATGACATGTCTTGATTCTCATTTTTCCCTTTCCTTTACCTTCCCTATAACCTTGACACCTCTACATACATAAGCTTTATTCCCTTTTTTAACTATAAAATTTTTTCTTTCCCTGCTTTACTTGAGAGAAACCATCAACAAAGTGAAAAAACTACCTACCATATGGGAAAAATTTTTTTACCAGCTGTTTCTCATACAAGGGACTACTATCTAGTGTATATAAAAAAACTTAAAAAAATCAGCCCCCCAAATTTAAAGACCCAATTCACAAATGGGGATCTTGAACAGCATTTTTCAGATGAAGAAATAAAAGTAGCTAAGAAACATATGAGGAAATGTTCATCATCACTGGTCATATGAGATATGGATAAGAACAATACTGAGATTCCATTTCACTCCAAAAAGAATGGCTGTTATCATGAAAATGACCAACAACAAATCCTGGCAGAACTTTGGGGTGAAACGAACCCTTCTTCACTGTCAGTGGGAATGTAGACTGGTGCAACCACTGTGGAGATCAGTGTGGAGATTCCTCAAAAAAACTAGGATTAGAGGTTGCATTCGGCCCTGCTATTCCCCTGCTAGGTATCTACATGAAAGAATTGAAAGAATTATACCACAGTGATATATGTGCACCCATGTTTATAGCAGCTCAGTTTGTAATAGCTAAATCTTGAAAACTGCTCAGTATAGTTTTGATTTGGTTTCCCCAAGAGCTAAAGATGTTAAACATTTTACAAAATAACTTTGGGGGCCAGAGACTTAGCTCAGTGCTTCCAGCGCCTGCCTCGCAAGCGCAAGGTCCTGAGTTTAATCCCAGGTAACCACATACAATGCTGGGCATGGTGACTCACACCCAGCAGCAATCAATACCACATACCACAGTGCCGGGCGTGGTGGCTCACGCCTGTAATCCCAGCACTCAGGAGGCAGAGACAGGAGCATTGCTGAGTTTGAGGCTTGCCAAGGCTACATAGTGAGCTCAGGGCCAGACTGAACTACAAGGGGAGACCCTGTCTCAAAAAAAAAACTTTTGGCAACATGTACTCCTTTAGGAGGAGCTGGAGATGTGGGTTTTCAGGGGAAAATTAACGTTAAATGAGGTCATAACAGTGGGGGTCTAATCTACGACAAATGTTTTTAAAAGAAAGAAATATAATTCTCCCTTCATGTGAAGTCAGAAAAAATACTGTTTGAGGACACAATGAGAAGGAGTCTTTCCAAAAGCTAGGAGAGGAGTCTGCCATGGACATCGACCATGACAGCACATCGATCTTGGACTTCCCATGCCAGCACTGTAAGGAAATATATGTCAGCTGTTTAAGCCACCAGGTCTGTGATGCCTGGTTATGGCAGCTTGAGCAGACGGAGCTTCTATCCTGAGCTGCCTCCTGCCCGGCCTCCACACTGCAGCCAGTGACCTGTGCAGGACATAAGTCCATGCTGAAAACCACCTCATCAGCCATCCTCTCCTTTCTCTTCTTCTCTCCCTCTATTCCTTTGATAAATCGAGGCAGGACACTTGCCAGAACACAGGGGACTTAGCAGCAAACAAAGCAGACAGTTCCCACCTGTCATTGCTCTCTGAAGCCTACAGTTCAGCTACCCTTGGAGGCCCATCGCTCTCAAGTTAAAGACCAGCACTTCCAACATTTCCTACAAATCCTCCAAGGGTCAGAAAACTGCTCCTCTCAGTCAGCCTGCACTTGATCTCTGCTCACCTTTCTTCCTCTTACTTCAGTACCCACACTCCTGGCCCTTCAGGTATAAAGTTCCTCCCAATCTGCAGCACTCCTTCCCTACACGGAGCATCTAGGCTGGTGGTTCCTTCCTGCCTTCTGCCTTCTTAACTGTCTTTCCACTGTCAGCCTCCTCGAGCAGCCCTGCCTCACACCCTCAACATCTGCCACATCGCCCTCGAGCACTGAGAACAATAGCAATGAAATAATTAAATGTTTAATTAGTTGTTTAGTGTCTGCACAACTCATCAGACTGCAAGCCCCGTGAGGACAATGTCTATGTCTATCTTATGGCTTCCTGTTGTTTCCCAGGCGTAGCATGGTTAGAACACATCAGGTGCTCATTAGCTATTATTATAGGAATGAGCAAAGCAATTTTAAACAGTTCTTAGGCATCTCGCACCCCATATATGTGTGTGTGTGTCTGCGTGTGTGTGTATGTGTATGTGAAAACATATATATGTAAATTCAAAGTGAATTGATGGTAATATACTATGAATTTGTATTTTGACACTAGCCAAAATAGTCACCTATTTTTGGGATAAAGCGCAGAAGTTTTAATCGGATTGAAATCACTAAGGGCCAGGATGGGAATGCTGTTCCAAAATGTAATAGACATTATGTGCACAGTGTGTTTTCCAGTTGTGACTCTAGTATTGTACATCCAGTTGTGAATGTAGTACTGCTGCAGGACAACTTTTAGCTATTTGCATTCCCAGTTAATGAATGTTAAAGGAGAATTACTAGATAACTGCTCTTAGATCACTCACTCACTTATAGTTGTAACTGAGATAAAAACCCAGAGTTTTGTGATTTCAAAGACCAAGCTCCTAATAGCTGTGATTCAGACCCAATTTGCTTTAGATGTTGAGAGAATTCTTAATGGAAGGTCAGAGGCAATCCTAACTAGAAACTTATTAAAGAAGAATAATTTCCTTATGAAACAAATGAATAAACTGTGACATATTCATATAATGGAATACCACTAGTGAAACCAAGAAATGAACTACTAATAACATGCTCCTGCATCCATGAATTGCAAAGACATCCTGAGCTAGAGGAGCCAGACACAGAAGGCAACATGCTGTGTGATTCTATTTCTGTGCAATTCTAGAGCAGCTGAAACCATCTGTAGTGGTTGCCTGTGAAGTAGGGGTGGGGACTGACAGGGAAAGAGGACAGGGGAATTTTCTAGGTGGCAACAGTGTTCTGTCTTGTGAGGGAGGGATCAGCTACCCACATGTGTATGTCTTTGTCCAAACTTAGCATCTGTATACATGATATTTGCTAATTTCCTTGTTTGCAAAGTCTCTCTTGACAGAAAAGAGAATGCCAAGGCCCAGGTGTTCAGAAGCCTTTTTTATTGAAAGGGGGGATAACCTGTTGGGCTGCTCCAAAAATGAGTGTGCAGGGAGGGAAAAGCAGGTAGGAAGTTATATACAGTCTTAGGGTGGGGACTAGTGGCCAGGGGTGGGAGGGCAGTAGGTAGTTTTTTTAATTAGTGGGTTTGGTGCGGGGGCGAGGCATTATGGGAAAGAGAAGGGCAGTTTTTGGTGGTAATGCCATTTTAGCTTCATTCTAAGTTGGCCAGACTATCATCTCTCTCCCTCCCTCCCTCCCTCTCTGTCACACACACACACACACACACCCCACCCCTTAAGCAAATGATGAACTCTAGTTAATGATACTATCCTGAAGTGTTTGAGGGTGATGTGTAGCAGTGTATTTCCCACCTGCTAGTAACATTAAGACTGAACTCTTCAGGGATCTCCTAAGTCAGTGACCAGCTACGTGGCCAGAGTGTGAAGGCTTCAATGTCAGTGACACCAAGGACATCAGTGTTCTAATCTGCTTCCCAATACTCACGGCTATGCCACCTGGCTGTATCCCTGAGTCTCTCCTTGCCTCAGTTTCCCTCTCTGTAAAATGGAGACAATGGTGTTGAGTTGGGACTACAGATCAAGCTGTCTTACCAAATCCGAGGCTGCACATCAGCCTCCCGTTGCATGTACCAGTGGCTTTGGACACAGCTGTTCAGGTTCTTCTGGAAATCCAATCAACCCTCTGTATAAGTGGGGGTTTGCATCCATGGGTTCAACCACGCTGTCTTAAAAACACTTGAAGCAATATCACATCTGTCCTCAATATTATAAACAACAGAGTATTATAAATAATAGAGTATAACAATTATTTCTATCTCACATACTATATTGGGCATTATAAGTAATCTAGTGATGATTTAAGGTGTATAGGAGGATGTGTGTCAGTTATATGCAAATG
Source organism: Thryonomys swinderianus (assembly GCA_004025085.1). Taxonomy (NCBI): domain Eukaryota; kingdom Metazoa; phylum Chordata; class Mammalia; order Rodentia; family Thryonomyidae; genus Thryonomys; species Thryonomys swinderianus. Next base: position 64,072 of record PVIC010001839.1, on the reverse strand, counting down.
TTATGCCAATTTTTATAGTGAACTTGAGCACCCATAGGTCTTGGGAAGTGCAAGATATCCTGAATGCCTGGAGGATAATAGAGACTATTTGCTTTTCTTGCCCATGAAGAAACCCTTCTGTTGAGTCTCTCCCAACCTCTTTTGTTACTCTTTCTTTCTTATTATTATTGTTTTTATAATTTTATTAGTACGTTTGCTAACATTTATCTTAGGGAGTAAATATATACACTTAGCCCACCTTGATTGTTTTCACTCCCTTTCTCTTCTCTCTGTCTCTAGATTCCCACCCCATGTTAGTGTTGTTATTACTACTACTATTATTGGAACATATCATGATTCCATTCACTGTGGGTAGTTGGCACCTGCACATAACATGTCTTCTTAGCTCCCTCTGCTGAATCCCCATCTTTCGAGTCACTTGTGAGCTTCTCCAGGGCCAGTCCTCACCTTCTTCTTAGCTCTTCTTATACCCGACACCTGTCTGGATTAATTTAAACATGTCCAAAGCCAAATTCTTGTTGTCTTTCCTGCCAGCCCTATTTTCAAGTCATGCTTAATATATAAATGGCACCTGCTTGCCTAGTTGCTGAAGCCTAAATCCCTGGAGCCATCCTTTTTTTTTTTTTTCTCTTCTGCATTTAATGATAGACCATGTTGCTTTCAAAAGATCCACTGTGGGACATCTCTCCACCCTCATCATTCGCAGCCTGACCCCAAACACTAGCTTCTCTCACCCGATTGGTCACCTTTGCTGCCTACCTCATTTCTCAGCTTTTTCTCTTGTCCACCTAAACTCTATTTCCCCTGCAGTAGCCAGCGATGTCCTCAAAACCGAACCATCGTGATTCTCTTCATCTCGAAACTTGCCAGTAGCTTTGGAATGTAGCCTTACACCCACAGGATCCCTACAAGGACCACGTCTTCTGCTGTCACATCCCACTGCTCACTCTGGTCCTTCTGCTTCTGTCCCTTTCACTTCCCACTTGACTTCTGATTCACCAAGTGAGCTCCAATTTTTCCCTAGGCCACACGCTTTGCTGGGACTGTCCTGCTCTTGCTGTGAAATCTTTCACTTCTTTAGGCTTCTGCTCAAACTGCATCTCATCAGAGAGTCTGTCCCTGACTGCTCTATGTCCAGTTGTGTGGTGCTCTATCCCCCTTGATTTGTTTGGGCTCCTTCTGCTCCTCATTGTTTGCCGTTGTATATTTGTTCATTAAAATATTTATGTTTTCCTTTTCAAACATGAGCCCCCATGACAATAGGGACATAGAACAGTTTCTTCATGGCTTTTCCCTGACACACAACAGAGCTTATTGCTTGTGTGTAAAGATGTATACAGTGAGTGAAGGAAAGAAAAAACACCTAGCTTTGGGCCTGACCTAGAAAATTTACCCACGAAATTGCATAATAAGAGAAAAGGGACAGGATTCAAGGGGAGGGCTGAGTCTGGTCTAAATGTTGGATCCTGGGGTGGAAAAGCAATCTCTGGACTGTTTCCTTCTGGATGTGACTCAGAGTTGCTTTTGAGACTTGGAAACTGGAATGTCACATAACCTAGAAATCACTGCCCCTACTTCCTGGTCGGTAGTTCTGTTCCCTTCCTGGACCCTTCTTTGCCTGGTCCCACGTCCCCCACCTCTGCTCGGCTAAATTTCTTCATATTGAATCTAAGCTACCACCACTTGGCAGTGACATCCTAAAAGCACACAGCATTTTGGTGATTGTAAAACATGCTGCACGCTTTTCAACAGAAGCTATTTTATGCTATTTATCAGAGGGCTGGGCCTATGCTTAAGTGAGTGGTGCTGGGATATTGGTCTTTCTTATCTCTGCTGACAGGTTGAGGAGGCCCTGTGTGCCAGTGACAGGAAGTGGGGCCTTTGGGGTGGGTGGGGAAGACCTGTTTTATAGCCTGTTAAAAAGCTTGAATGACTGTGTTCTGTGCAAGTGCATTTTTAAGAAATCATAGTCTATGGAAAGAAATAGGACTCCCTTATCAGAGGGAAGATTGAAGGTTGTACAGTAATACAGTAAATATTGAGCACCTACTTGGCTGATAACAGAGGGACTGAGATAAAGTTTAAATATCTTTCTGAAAGGAGCAGTCAGGTAGAGGAGGAAGTTGAGAAACGTGGGAGAGGCACACCAATTCAGAGGCACAGAAAGAGAGCAAGGAGGGAGAGGGGGAGAGGGGCAGGGAGGGAAGGAGAGGGAGAGAGGGAGAAGGGAAGGGTGAGCAGGAAGGAAATAAGTGAAAAAGAGGGATAGGAAGACAAAAGGAAACAGAAGAAGTGAGGGAGAAAAGAGAGAAGGGAGGAGGAAGATAAAGAGAAAAAAGGAGGAAGAAAAGAGAGAATCAAAGAGACAGAGACAGAAAAGACAGAAATAAGACAATACTTCACATTTGACCAAGAGTGATGAAGGATGTGGCATTACTTTTTTTTTTTTTTGAGACATTACTTTTTTTGTTTGTTTGTTTGCTTTGTAGTTCAGGCTGGCCCTGAGCTCACTATGTAGCCCAGGTGAGACTCGAACTCAGCAGTCTTCCTGCCTCTGCCCTTTTTTTTTTTTTTTAACGGTACAGGGGATTAACCCAAAGCTTTAACAGTGAATGACATCCCCCATGTTTAAAAATGACAGATTCTTACCAGTCACTAAGTTACCTGGACTGGGCTCGAACTTGCAGTCCTCCTGTCACATCCACTCAAGTGGGATTCCAGACATGTGCTCAAGCCTGCGCTGTACCGTTATTTTGATCCTACATCTAATTGGTGAGCTAGGAGCTAGGGGGCAGGGTAAGGATGGCTCCTGCCTTGCTTTTATTTCCTTTGCTTTTCTTTAGCTTTTGCCTAATTGGACAGAAGATAACATTCTCACCAGTTTGGTCCAGCTAGCAAGAAACCTCCTCCTCCGATGGGCAGAGTCAAGTGTCCTGTGAGTTACAGCTGAGGCGACATAAGCAGAACCACAGAAAGGACTGGGGCACACTCCCTCGGAAGCCTCCACTTCGTGGACCCAACTTCCCTCCCTCTGTCCACACCCACCCTGGAGATTTTCAGACCATGTGTCCCGTTGGGGAGGAGGAAGTGGCTTCCTGGAGAACACTGCAAAGGGGTCACGGAGGCGGAAATGGACCCGGAGGCTGTGACTGTGCTGATCTCATTTTTAGTCGGAGCAGAGGAAAGAACGCTGAAACTACTAAACGCTTGCGGTAGAGAGTGCGCTCCACCCCGAGGCTGGAAACACGGAGTCCCGGACCACATGGATTCGAGTCTGAGCTCTGCTTCATGCTTTTTCACTTTTCTGCCTGCAGTGGATTTGCGAAAGCAGCAGTGCACACGGGTCAGAGTGTGACATGAGGCACTGTGTGCAGCGCGTGGAGAAACGCGCCCCCCAGGGCCAGCGCTCGGGAAATGCCTGCGTCTCTCTTCGCACTGAGGTGAGGACTCCCAGGTTGGATGAGGAAGCACCTGCTGCTCATTGCTGATCCCACGGGGAGTCAAAATTTCCTCTAATAGCTGATCCTTACTTTCGCAGCGACTTCATTCTTTCATATTGAAGCCTGGTCAGATTAGTAAAATCGTCTTACTTCAGCCCCTTTTGATGGAAGGAATTAAGGAACGCACTGGATAAAATGAGTGAAGTGTCCTGGGGCGAAGTGGTTATTACAGGAATGCCACAGGGGAAAAAATTCGACACACGCCTCAGAAGGGGTCGGGCAGGTCTTCTGTTGCAGGACCTGCTGAAGTGGGGGTGCTTCCCACTTTTTGGAGTCTTGGGGATTCTTGTGGTAGATATTGGTGGGTATTTGAGGAAATGGTCCATACTTAATGTCTGCTGGCCCACTGTCCACTCGTTCTCAGGCCCTACACTCACCCTGCTTGCTTTTTCCCTTCTCTATACTTTCTCCTGTCTTTTCTGTGCAGTGCCATTCCAGACAAACTCCCCCTTGAGACATTGGGCCAGTCCAGCCCCTTAACTGCTCTCCTCAGTAGCACATTCATTCTTCCATACATGCACCTGGGGTCTGTTCATCCTGCCATCATTGTGTCTCCTGGGAATCTGTGTTTTCCTTTCCATGTTTCATTCTCAACCATGGGCCTGAGTGGGATAGAGCTGTGTTTCATTTCCATTGCTGTACCAAACACCCAAGATGTTCAACTTACCAGAAGAGATTTATGGTGGTTCACAGTCTGGGGGGTTCAGTCCATAGATGACTGACTGCGCTTTGGGCCTGTGGTGGCACATTGTTGTGGAGTGCATGGGAGAGCAAAGGTTTCTACCTCATGGCTGGGGAAGTAAGAGAAAGGTGGAGAGTAGAGGCTGGGGTCCTACTGTGTCCTTCATAGCCACCCGTTTGGTGACCAAAAGACCTTCCACTCCAGCTCTTCAAGGTTCCACCACCTCCCAATAACACTGAACTGGGGACTAAGCCTTTAACACATGGGCCTTTGGAGGAGCATCTCAGATCCAAACAAGAGCACCATCTCTGCCCTTGGCACCCCCTTGGGCACACAGTGGTGGGTTTAAAGACATGCAGTTGGGTTTAGGCTAATGGAAGAATGGCTGTTTTTCCTCTCCTGGACCATACAGTGTGAGGAGCAGAGATCTTGTTTTCTTAGAGATTCTGGGCCACCAGGTGGAGACTAAGGATGACAGTACCACCACATGGGAGAGAGAAAAAGGGAGGCAGAGAAAGAGGAGAAGAGGAAAAGAGAGAGGGAGAGACGGAGAGGGAGAGAGAGAGATAGGTGAGGTCCTGGTTGATATAATTATGATGTAATGTGACTAGTGGGTCAAGTTCCATGTGCAGCTAAAACTATTTCTGAACACCTAAGGCCTTTAAAAAAAAAAGCTATAACATTCCTTTAGCCAATTATAACTGGGCACTTAATTGGGTACTTTAATTGGATCACTTGCAGCCCAAAGAATTCTAACTGAGACACCATCTAGCCAGCCAGCGTGAAGAGGTGTCTGCTCTATGCTTTGCCTCACAAGCAGTAATAATGAACCTGTTTGGGCACACCATGCTGAGCCTGCATCTCCAGGGGAAGATGATCACATGGGCAGTGACAATAAACTGTGGCCACCGTACTGTCACAAAATAGGGCAGTTGGCACAATAGGATGCATTTTTCAAAACTGGTATTTACATAGCGTTTTGTGCCTATGCGGGGGAAAACTGGAGTCTATGAACCCTGGGTGCTGTAGCAATATGATCTGTTGGCTTCTTTTGCACTGTACTTTATTTTTGCAGTGAACCTTAATTACTCTAATGATCAGGGGGGAAATACTATTAAAATCAAGATGATAAGTGAAGTGCTATGCTGGGAGAGGTACCAGAAGCTATTAGGAGCACTTAGCAGGCACTGGCTTCGGGCAGCTGAGTGACTATGCAGGGAGTGGAGGACAGAGCTTGGTGAGGTTTGTGTGCACAGGGACCCACCTGCCTCTGCCCACAGAAGCTGACACTTGGAGGGTGCTGTGGAGTGAGCTGGTCAGGGAAACCAGGAGTGGGCATGTACGGTGCCAGCCCCTTCCATATTCTTTCTAGGGTACTGGCTCTGTGATCTGGCTGGGAAGGAATTTCAGCAGCCCACTTCACTGTCTTACCAGGGGAGAGACGGTGATGAGAAACACAAGGCCCTTTCCTCTCAGGGCTCCAGAAGCTGAACATTAAGAAACCGTTGCAAATAGAGTAATTGCTCAGAATGAGCACTAATGTCCAATTAAAAAGAGGCTGCTGCTGTGGCTGTAACCTCTAATTCAGCAGCCATTTCCTGAAAACCGTGTTAATGTGATTTGAGCTCATTCCCTTCTTGCTGCCTGGGGGCCTGGTCCAAAACTATCTCAAGCTGTTGCCCTTTTGTGTTGGCAGAAGCACACGAATCCCTCACTCCATTTCCTGGCAGGGCTGTTCTGAAGGCTCCAGCAGCATACAGCCATTAATCACGTGGTCAACTGAGGTCAAGTGGCCATTCTGTGCTTGACCTAGGACTGGGTGCTGCAGAGGCTGGGATGCGGGCGGCCATGGAGCCAAGAGGCTTATTAAGTCTTGGCAAGTGCCTCTATGGCATTTGTCTCAGAGTCAGAACAAGTGTGATTAAGACATGAAGGAGTTGGAGACTGGCACCATATGGAATGTACTCTCCATTAATTTATTCCTTCTGGGTGTTGGGGATGTGTGTTAGTTACTTTTCTTGTTGCTGAGACAAAATACCCGACACCCAAAGTGAAAGGAGGAAAAGGTTTTCTTAGCTCGTAGTTTGTAGAGACTTTAGTCCATAGTCAGCTAGCACCAAAGCGGAGAGGCACATTGCAGAGGGGCATCTCAGAGGAGAAACAGTTCATGGTGCTCACATGGTAGCAAAGGCAACAAAAGAACCTCTAATGGCATGTTTCTGTCTCTTTATTCTTATCCAGACTACTGGGATCGGTGCAGTGCCAAACCAATCAGTGCACTGGTTTAGTAACCACGTACCCTTAATCCCAGCATCACTTACTCTAGATTCAGCCATCTCTAATAAAGCCACCTATGACCACATGAAGCTTTGGGGGGACATTTAAACCTAACCATAACAGGATGTTCTGGTGAATAAGACAGCTCTGGTCCTCTTGTCATGGAACTCATACTCTTTCAAGCAGACATTGAAGAAACAATTGCACAATGATGGGTTTGGTTTTGATGGTTATGTACATGATGGATTAATACAGGTTGTTTTGAGAGGAAAAGGGGGAGTAGAGTGGGGCTGGAGAGGTCTGGAAAAGCTTTCTAGGGTGTCACCAGAAGAATGAGCAGGAATTAACAAATTAAAAAGGAAGAAGAGCATTGTAAGTGGTACTGTTTGAAAAGCATCTGAGGCTGGGCATAGAGAGTAGAGTAGAGAGAGATCCAGATCAAGCACAGTTACTCACTGCCATGGTATCTGCATAGTGCCTAATGCCAGGAGCTTAGAATCAGGAGACATAGGTTACCTTACCTCTCCCAGAACCAGCTTTGCATCACCAGATGAGCTATGACGTGATATGGAGAAGCCAGTCTGCTTGTGGGTCTCAACTCTTTGATGGAAAATTCATTATTAATTTCAAGATTCTGTGTCGTGTGAGTTCTATATTTTGGGTCCTGTGGTGATAAGATGGGACCATCCAGGTCTGTGGGCCTGGGCAGATGAGAGAGTGAAGTGAGATCACGTCAGATTTTGGACTGTGAGGGAAGGCTTATCCAGCCGCACCTCTTCTCACCTAACAGCAGTTAGGGATGCCCCTTCAGAAGGCAGAATATTAGAGACAGCTAAGTCAAACAGAAATACTGTATGCAGTTAGTTGGGGCTAGGCCCACAAGGAAGTCCATATAGAAGATGAGAACATATCAGAACTGTGGCTGGAGATGCATCTAAAGAAGATCAAAACCACTATGGCCAGATTTACATACTTCCTAAAGGAGTAAATAGCAGCTTGAGTTTTCCCATATAAATAAACCATTATCTCATCAGAGGTGGGCCTTCCTTTCCCACTCATTAGACTAAAATTAAGACCAAGACCAAGACTAAGACTACTTAGGTTACTAAAACCATAAGATTAAGATTAAGGACAAAAATGAGACTACAGATTGTTGACCAAGGTTAATGATGTTATCCATATGCCCTTGCTACTACTGTATCACTATTAGCCAAACGAAGATACTTGCAATATTATTGGTTGATCATAATTTGACCCACACTGTATCCACCCTTAGTGACTTTACTGTATAAAACTTTCTCAGAGAAATGGGATCATTGGCAACTCATTTGGGATACCTCCTGACTCTCGAGCTATTCCTATTCCTCATTTTTATTTCTCAACACATTTTCCCCCTTTTACAAAGACATAAATGCATATACCGATTTACCAAAATGATTTGCACCATTTTGTGTTACCAATAGGCATTTAAAAAATAAAAAGCCACCAGGCCTGAGGTCTCACTTTCTTTCAGAGGGAACCTGGGATAAATGGTTGATGAAAGGCAGAGCAGAAAAGTCTGGTTCCTTCTGCCCAACTTGAACAAACTTCAGAAGCCCATATCAGTTCCATTTTGGACAGAATCAGCAATGACCTGTGAGAAGAGACTCCTTTTTGGCTTGTTCAGTCTTCCCTTCATCAATGTCTGGCACACAGCTCTTTGTCTCAGCTCTGCCTCCTGGGGAATCCCACCTATGACAGCACCTTAGGGAAAATCCCTTCAAAGGTTTAGATGTCTATTTTCCCATTTGTAAAAGGAATAATTGCCAGCTTAGTGAGACCATTCCTAAATAAAAAATAAAAAGTGCTAGAGGTATAGCTCGATGGTAGAGTGCCCCTAGGTTTGATCCTCATTATGAGGAAAGGAGGATAATAAAACCTACACCTTAGCTTGTAAGGCTGTAAAGAGCTCAGGTGGAGGGATAATGCACGCAGATATGTATTTGCGTTGTGTCTTGTCTTCAGTGCCTCTGTGTTCAGAGGGATTGGGATGGATTCATTGGACTAACAGCTACTTTGCCTCGGGGAGCTGCAACAGGTGTTGTTCTTCCAAAAGGAAAACAGGTGTTTCCAAGCTCCCTGGAGATGATGCTCTAGTTTTGTCTGGGAGGTAGAGACTCATGATGTTGGGGGTGAGGGCAGCTGGAAAGTGTTTGCTTCCTTGCGCCTGAGCAGGGCTTGTACTTTGGGGTGAGTGTGGGCTCCTCTGCCCCACTGCCTTTGCAGCCCTCAGGTGAAAGAAGTGTCTGTCAGGGCCGGAGGGTTAGCTCAGTGGTTCCGGCACCTGCCTCGCAAGCGCAAGGACCTGAGTTCGATCCCCGGTTACCACATATAATGCTGGGCGTGGTGGCTCACGCCTGTAATCCCAGCACTCGGGAGGCAGGGACAGGAGGATTGCTGAGTTCGCGGTGGCTTGCCTGAGCACCATAGTGAGCTCAGGGCCAGCCTGAACTACAAAGCGAGACCCTGTCTCCAAAAAGCAAAAAAAAAAAAAAAAAAAAAAAGAAGTGTCTGTCAGCGTCTGGTGGTCAAGAGCAACAGGGAGCACTCCACGGTGGAGACCTTTTTCTCTGAATGTCCAGCCTGGGTAGAGGACCACGGCCGGGGCAGCCAGACCAGGGAATAAGCCTTGCGCACACATCCTGGCTTCTCTGGTATTGTGTCTGTGGCATCACCATCATCACCGTATCTCCTCATTGGTCACAGTGGAGCACCCGCTGCTCTCCATCCCCAAAGGAGGGGAGGGGACTGGCAATCATTGTTTTTTTAACTAAAGAATATAAACATCTGATTTCCTTTGATTAGTAAGTTTGGTGGGGCCCAGGAGAAAGCATTCAGGAGAGGACACAGTGCAGGTAGCTCATTTCTTCTCCCCACAAATCCCTGCAGGGTTCTCTTGGTAGTAAAGAGCAGCCATGGGCTTCTGAGTCACTTTAGTTCTTCCTTTTGGGGAGCTAAGGGAGGTGGTCACCTGGCAATGGCCTGGGCAGTAGCAGCCCCAGGAACATCCACTGTGCACAGAAGTAGAGGAAGCAAAGGGTCATGCAGCACTCATTGTGGATTTTGTGGAAGAGTCTTTGGTGAGCTTCTGGCCTAACTCATGCCCTCCTCAGCCTGGCTTCCCCTCAACTCTCCAGAGCCCTTCATCAGGTGTCCAAGCTGCAACCCTGTGAGAGGACCCCAGGAGGTGATGTCTTGGGTCTGACTTTTCATCAAGAGATACAAGGGAGGTTAAATTCACTCATTTACTTCTTCATTAGTTCAATTTTGTGGCCCTACGAGGTCTATTTATTAAGCCACTAATGTACACATCACTAGAATATTGAGATGGTTGAAACATGGGTCCAGTCCTCTGCACTGAGGATATTAAAACAATTATGTTGACCACCAGTAGTTCTTTTTATCTAGTTGAGGAAACAATGCACTCATAGCAAAGGAATATTCCAGCTAATATAAGTACCTGGGGAAATTACCAGGTTACCTGTGATGGAGGAGCATGAGCTGGGAGGGTAGATGACATCACGTGTCTGAGTATGACAGCCCCTGGCATCTGTAAGTATCCCACGCACTAGATGAGGAACATGGACTCCAGGGATGTAAAGAACATGCCTAAGTGTATTTCCACTGCTGAAGACAAGGAAGGCTTTGCTGAGTTGAGGTTTTCTTTCCTTTTCCCATTTCAGCCTTGAATGTCTGGCTCTCCCAACACAGTCTGGGCCAGGTTTCATGGTATCTGGAATCAGCATTCTTAGAGTTCTAGTTCCTCCACTTTTCTAGAAAATTCACTCTTCTAGGAAGCCAGACTGAAGTGAGCCCTGTACCAAGACCACTCAGGTTGGACCTTCTACCATCTGGGCTCTAGGAGTCACATAAAGGACTCAGTGCTCTATGGCTGGGTGAACTGGGTGCCACTGGGTGAGGATGTCCAAATCACACTCAGCACTGAAAACAATCTTGGGATAATCTGTTCTGGAGCACTAACCTGTGACTTCCTTTACGGACTCTTCCTGACAACTTCAGCCGTCTCCAGGGGTTTATGTTTTTCTCCTCAAAGACTGGTCTAAAGAGCTTTCTGTGAGACGGTGACTTTTCACTCTTTGCATTTATATGTTCCATGAGCTCAAAGCACCCATTAAGGAAACCATCTGCTGCTCATTTTCCATCCCTGAGAGTCCTGGTTGCTCTTCCAGTGCACCCAGACAGCCTTCTTTCTTGTTAATCAGCATTCCAAAAGGGCTACTGACTGACACCATTCAGGCAGTGGGGCTCTGGCATCTGATTTTCTGGCAGCAGGCACACCCAGCTCATTTGGAAAATGATCCTTCCAAAGGCTGGAGGAAAGCACACTGCAAAGGTATGCATGGCAGAGAAATTTATCCTCATTAATCAATGAGTAAACACACTTAAAGCACAGAGATAAAAATCTCTAGTTCCTTCTTGAAATCTAGCAGAAAATATGCCAGGAAGTAATATTTACCCAGGAAGACTATTCAAATAAGACCATTTTCTACTTTGGGATATCATCAGGGGCAAGTAGGGATGGGGAGGAGAGGGGTTGTGTTGGAGGGTCATTGGAAATCCCTCCCAAAGGAAAGGCTTAGTCAAAGAATTCTCACCTCCTATAGGCTGTGTTTATTTGAGACCTGGAGTTACTGTCTGTTCCAGTTGGCTGATCTTTCTCTTCAAGCGAAAGGATATGAACAGAGAATGAGGGAGGGAGGCACCCAATAAAGGGTAAAAATGGAGATATTGTAGTTGCTGCTATAAATGGATGGTTATCTGCTCTTCTCCTGCTAGTCTCTGTGGTGGAGGTCAGGCTTCAACTCCCCTCTAATTTCTAGATACTTTGATGCTTTCAAGCAGAGAGCACAGACTCCTTTCTGAAGAGTCTGAGTCACAGCTTTCCCATGCCCTTTGATCTTGGGCAAATTACCTAACTCCTCTCAGCTTCAGTTTCCTCATCTATAAAATGGAGATAATGGTCATTGAACGTTTTAGAACTGTTATACAGAAGAACTAAGAATTGATAGTAAAAAAAAAAAGGAAGCAAAACGTATGTATATAAGAGGTGGGAGCATTGTAGGGTGGGCAGGGGAATGGGAAAAAATGAGAATTAAATTGTGTCGTGTATAGATACAATTCTCAATGTTGAGTGTGATCATGCTGTGTATATAAAATGAATCAATAAAATCAATTAAAAAAAGATGTCTTTTTCTCCTTTCTTTTCTTCTATCCATTGCTCTGCCCCAGGTCAGGTCCTCAGTGGTCAACTATTCATCACTTCGAGTCTGTGCCAGATGTTCATTCTCTTGAAGGGAGGGCCTTAGCTTACCCCCTGCTTATTTGGTACAGACTACAAGCAGGGCCAGGCTGTTTGCAGTGACCAAGGAGTCTGCTGGAGCTGGCAGCTCCACCCAGTCACCGTCCTCCCCTCGTCTTCTAGCTCATCTCAAACCAAATCTTACCTCTGGACTTCCTCAGCCAGCACAGTGTTCTGTCACTTTGGAGGGTGATTGTAGGTGTCATTGTAGTAGGAATGGCAGTTTTTCAGGTGGTTGGTGCAGCAGGATCTGTATTCTTTTTCTTTTTTTTTTTTTTTTTTTTTTTTTGAGACAGGGTCTCACTTTGTAGTTCAGTCTGGCCCTGAGCTCACTCTGTAGCCCAGGCAAGCCTCGAACTCAGCAATCCTCCTGCCTCTGCCTCCTGAGTGCTGGGGTTATAGGTGTGAGCCATCATACCCGGAACTGTGATGTGTGGTACCAGGATAGAACTTGGGACCCTGTGTTTGCCAGACAGACATTGGAATCACTGAGCTAAATCCCCAGCCCAGGCTCTGTATTCTTTACAGCCAAATCTAGCAAGATGGTGGTATACCAAAGATTCACAGCAAGCATTCACAAATGAATGAATAAATGAATGAGCCAATGGCATCCCTAGGGCTAGAATGTGATGTCCAACTCTAATTACTTAAACTTGTCCAATGCTTAATAGTTTCAAGGGCACTTCAAAACTTTCTCATGGATCGCACCTCCCAGAGTTTTTGAGATCAAGAATGAGTGTTGCTCATCAGTTAGGGGTTCTTTGATGGTAAGCAAATTGCCTTTAGTTTTTGGTGCTCAGAAAATGGCTTTGGTGAAATTAATCAGAAAGTTTTGATATAGGGAAGAGACAGAGAGGCTGACAGATTTAGAGGAAAACTGGAGACTGGTTCTCAGGATCCTGCAGAGCAGAAATATTGTTCTTCAGGGCAACACTCCTGCTCCAGGATCTCATCCTAACAGTTGGTATCAAATGTGCTTAGTTGAGGGTAGGTGCTCAGCGTCTCAAGCTGTAGGCTGGACACAGCCTGCCCAGGGTCCTTTGGAAGTCACTGGCCCCCAGAGCCCATCCTGGTGTTCATTCTCTCCACCTACTCTGCCTCCCCTAGAGTCAAACCTACAGATCCTCCCAGGTCTCCAGCTGAGCCATGACGCTCAGTCTCCTGGTCCCCCACACCAGGAGCAGTGAGCCCTTACTCTCCTCTTCTTCCAGTTCTGCAGCTAAGCTGTTCCATTTTTACCTTTCTGTCCTGTATTCCCACCAACTGTAATTCCTATACACATGCTGCTGCATATCAGCTCCTTAACATCATTAAGTGATCAGCTTTCTCCTGAAAGCTCTCTTCTCTCTGGTCTTGTCTCCCTGTCTGTCCAATCAGCAGCAGATAAATCTCTGTGCATTGCAAATGTGATTGTGTCTCTTTCCTCATTTCTGTTAAAAAAAATTTACATAGCACCTTGCTGCCCATGGCATGGCTTTCAACCTCGTATGACCTTGATATTCTACAATGAATTTATATAAACACTGATTTTATGATCCATTTATTTATATAATGGAAGCAAAATTTATAAAGATCAATACTCACCTGAGTTTCTTTTCTACATGTTAACTGCTGGCTAGGACCCACTCACTTGATTAATGGTCTACTTGGTGAGTCACTATCAGTTTGAAAAAATTGGCTCCAGGAAGAAAGCCGAAGTCTTTTATACTAGAATAGAAGGTTTGGCCCTACCCACCTCCCAGGCCTTAACCTGCTCTCTGTGGCTCGGGTTCTCATAAATTTCTTTTTCTTTATGTTCTTTTATGCAGGCCGTGCTGGGTTTCATACTGATGCCTTTACTCACCCTAGTCCCTCTTTCCCACTTCCCTGCTTCTTTAAGAGCCAGCACATCTGCTTAGGGTGGCAGAGATCCTCCTCGATGCCTCCAGTGCTTTGTGTATGGTGCTGTGTCTGCTTGGGTGTCGACAAATTGGGGACCACTTGCTTCAGAATCATGGATAGTCCCAGTCTCCACACGGGCCTACAGAGTCAGAGTCTTCGGAGGAACTGTGGTAAACCTGCCTTTTCACCTGACTAGCCCAGGGAGCCTTATATACAGTGGCATTTGAGACATACCGTTCTTGAGACTGTCGGTTCCTCCCAGCTGAGATGTTCTGTGGGTAGCCTGTTGTAAAGGCTGTCTAGTATCTTCCCTATTCTGCACTTGAGAATTCTCTGCCATATATCTCGATGGGGACAAAACCCATTTCCTCACAGCAGTGGAAAGGTCTAGGCATTGCTTTTCCAGTCCTCTGATTCAGGGAACATGGGCATGGGGCCCAGTGTCACCCAATCAGGCGCACACATTTGGGATTTTAAATCAGGACCTGGCAGAGATGGGAAAGGATGGATGCAGGGATGGTAGCATGTGCAGGATAGTGAGTGCTGTGAGCTGGGAACTCCAGGATGTGTGTGGCAAGATCTCTGACATGATTTTGGCTGAGCCCCCTGATTAGCTTCCTGTCTTCAGAAACTAACTCCTTACTGTCTGTGGCTATTCCAGAAGCCATTCAATAGCCTTCCAATTAATTGCCTTCCTTAAGTCTGATACAGTTGATTTCCTCTGTCACATGTAAGTGCAAACCTGTACAAGTATACCGTTACTAGAGTTTGGGGCAAAACTCAAGGCTCGGTCATCTGACCCAAAGAAACAAATGAAAGAGAAAAGCTGTGGTGAAGGCAGGAAAGGAGCTTTGGTCAACGGAGCCACACCAGAAGGACAGAGGAGGAGGTTTAGAATCTGTTTTGAGGGGCCGTCAGAACCTTTGGTATTCCACAGAGAAAGGAATAAGGGTTGGGGGTTTGCATAGCAGGCTGGGTGCTGGGTAGGTAATCCCGTGAGGTTGTTCGAGAGAAGTCCTGTGGCTTGGGAAACCATCTGGTTCCCATGTGATGACTGCTCCTGCTTGGTGTCCGGCAGTTCACCACCAGAGGGCTGCTAGGCTCTGCTTCTCTTGGAATCTGGTATGACTCTGGTTTAGGACAGGGACTGGGGACTTGGAGTTGTGGCTTCACCTTGGAGCAAGATGTAAATAAAAACTGACAGTTGAATGTCTCTGCAAATCTCTCCTCAGTCTTGAAGGAAGATGATATAGGTTAGATCAATTTAGGGCCAATAAACCTTATGTTACTAGTTGTTAGATACTCCTTAAGTGATTAACAGGCCTGTGAGCAGAGTGGAGCAGGGATCCAGTCCAAAGTTTCGAGGTAATAAAGAGACAGACGTACAGTGGAGACAGGGATGCCTAATTCGGTCCTGTGTTTAGTTACCCATTGCACTTGTTGCAGCCTCTAAGTCCCTGTCATAGTGCCAACATTTTGTAGATCATAAACATTTGCTGACACAGTGGATTAATTACTGCAAGACTGAATGCTGCCTTTCCAAGCTTTCATTTTAATCATGTCTCGATCCATCCTGGCCTCCACCCCAGACACCTAGCAACCAACCCTTTACCTTGGCCGCGTTTCCAGCTACTGAGGTCTGATGTTGACAGAGACACAGCTGGCGTTTCTTCCCTGGGAGACATAGTTAATCCCAGCCATTCTCAGTGTGGCTGTTGGCAGCTGGGACAAGTAGGCCGGCAGGTGTGGGTGGGGGAACGCTCTCCCTCTCCCTGGAATGGAAGAAACGGGTTCCGGCTTCTAATGTCTTCATGCAAAGCACATTCTAACAGCAACTAGAATGTCCTCTGGCTTGAGCTTGCTAATGAAGTATGTTCACGGTCCTCGGGGGACCAGAATTCTTGGGGAGAAGGCACCTCTTCTTACTGCTGACCATCTTTCTGCTTCTAATGGTCCCAAACAACCATCTGATCTGAGACGAGTAAGACTGAGGGTTCCATAACTCAGAAAGGGAGCCTGTCCATCCAGGGAAAGCCTTGAAGGCCCACCACACCAGTGTGTCCTTTGGTGCTGGTCAGGATGGAGGCAGTGAAGTCACAAGGGGAGTAAAGATAACTCCCCACGAAAGTTTGGTTTGGCGGGAAAATGGAGGGCACTTCCCAGGGGAGCATGGGTGGTCAAACATGGAAAACCCAGCACAAGAGTGGTGGTGCTGTGTGGTCATGAGAATAGAGCATATAGCAACTCATGTAATTCTTGGAAGAAGTATTGGCACTGATATTTTATCTATTTTATAGATTTAGGAAAATGAGTCACAGAGTGGTTAAATGACTACTTCAAAGTAACTGTGAATGTAAGTGAGGTTCAAACTCAGGCAATCTGGATCCAGAGTTTGTGTTCTTACTCTTTAGGCTGAGATGCCCAGCAAGGTGACTGTGGACAGCTATATATGGCTATCTAAATGTAAATTAGTTAAAATTAAACAATATGTTCGAGCTCTGTGGCACATATCTCTAATCCTAGCACTCTGGGAAGGTGAGACAGGAAGATTACAAGGTTGAGTCCAACCAGGCAATTTAGTGACTTAGTGAGCCCCTATTTCAAAACAAAAAATAAAAAGGACTGTGTCAAGGAACTATGACCAATTCCCAGTACCAGAAAAAGCAAAAAATAACATGAAAAATCCACCTGGTCCCATAAACCATATTTCAATTCTCATTAACCATGTGTGGCTATTGGCTACCATAGCAGTCAGGGAAGATAGAGAATGTATTCATACTCCCAGAGAGCTGGACAGCTTTTCTCTGGACAATTGACCCTGACCTGGAAAGCCCCTAATTCCCTACAAAATACATCTACCAGTAGCAGTGCTATCACTGGGGTGATGACAACAGAGTGAGATCAAATTGAACTTCTTAGGACATTTTGTTCCCTTTTTGATGCTTGTCAGATAAGGTTAACCTCAGGTGCAGCTCAAGAGAGTTTAATCTGAGATAGTTTTATATAGGCCATGGTCGTTTCAGATAGCTAAGGGTTCTTTTCCTATCATAATATCATGAATGTCTTATAAGTAGAAGCAATTATATCAAGAAGCAGGAGGAGTGGATGGTATATTTGGAGAGCTACAGGTCCTTGGGGTTTAGGAGATGCTGCAATCATGTGGCCAACAGTACCCTTCCATCAGCCGTATGAGAAAATTCTCAGTGAGGTTTAAGTGACTTCTGAGTGTATCATACTGACATTAATATTTAACCTCCTAAAAGTTCAGCATTAGTTAACAAGGTGGGGGCTGAAGATGACACGAATCTTACTCATCAAATAGGTGAGCAGTGAAGTTTAATCTGTGGGAAGATTATGAAGAGGAATGTGGGTCAGTGTTAGATGACCTGTACAAACCCAGAGATGTAGGGCCTTAGTAATCCAGAAAAGTAGTTTCTGGGAGAGGAAACCAAAAGATATTTCTGAACCATCTATGATTCTGAAAAACGAGTGTACACTTACATACCACCCATACACCACATGTACCTTGTGTTATGCACATGTATGCACATGTATGTGATCCTTGTTCATTGTATCTATGAATGTTTTTGCATTTCATTTTATGACAAAACAACAGGTCCTGTTGTTGCTTATTCTATATACATCACATGTCCTATCTCAATTGTTACAACATGAAAGTAAAATAGGAGCCATTATTATTCCCATTTTATGAATAGGGAAACTAAGGCATGATAGGAAAAAGTATCTTGCCACGATCACACAGCTAGTTTAGTAGCAGAACTAGGTTGATCATTGGATCTGCCTGGCTCTTCCTGCAATGACGTTTCTGATGACAGAGTTTTGCCAACTTTTTTTTTTTTTTTTTAAGTTTTCTGAGACAGGGTCCTGCTTTGTAATTCAGGCTGCCCCTGAGCTCACTATGCAGCCCAGGCAAGCCTCAAACTCAATAATCCTCCTGCCCTTGCCTCCTGAGTGCTGGGATTATAGGTGTAAACCACCACTCCCGGCACTGTGGTATGTGGTACGGGGTTCAAACTCAGGACTTTGCGCTTGCCAGGAAGACATTAGAATCACTGAACTAAATCTCCAGCCCACTGTCAACTTTTTTAAAGCTCTGGAATGCGTGAAGTTTTTCCAGAAGCTGGTTAAGTAAAATAGACAAAATAAAGCTATGTGGGCTGAAAAGGGAATGGGAACCCCAGTCCCGTAAAACAGACACTGAAAATCCATTCACCAGGGAAGGTCCATGTGAGAAACACCATCTAGACATCCCTGTGACAGACTGTCAGTATTGACCTTTATGGGTAGCACATCATTAATATAGCTGATGGCCAGTTTATTCTATGTCATCACATCCATTTTAGACAATTATATGATGTTTTCTGGATAAACTTTTAAAAGTGCAATGTTTGGATCAAATTTACACCTGTTTCAACACCAAAGTTAGAACCATATCATTCCCTGTCCATAGGTGTTGAATTCTCCCTACAATGAGCTATTTCTATTTAAAATTAATTTTTGCCAGTTGCATATGCAAAGTCACATTGTAATTGTTTTATTACTAAAAATACAAGATACTTTAAAATGTATTGGATTCCTTCTTCCTTTCCTTTCTCTCTCTTTTTTTTTTTAATATAGTAGTGGGCCTTTTCCCTGAGTTATTTTTCCAGATAATTTTTTATGTTTTATTTTGAGGCAAAGTCTTGCTAAGTCACTAAATTGCCCATGTTGAGCTTGGACTTGCAGTCCTCTGCCTCAGTGTCCCAGAATGATGAGATTACAGACATGAATCACCACACCCAGCTGCTTTTCTTCTTTTATACATATCCAGTTCCTATTCTTTTTAATTTGTCTCCCCCTGGGGGCAGTGGTCTTTTATTGTCTATGTATGACAATTACTTATAATGTACTTACTAATCCTCTACATACCCTATAGAACATGAAGTTCACTATGTATTCATGCATGTTATCATGTCATATTGAATCCTATCTTTTACATAGGGTGTTTTGGCTATGAAGTCTTAGTTTTAGGCCATGGGGTAAGATAAGTACTAACATTTTTTTTATCTTTTACTTGAGTCTTTTTATACTTTTTAAGTTCCTTGATCTATCAAAATAAATGATGGATTCTATAAGGATGTAAATTAACTTTATGCCATTACCTTGTGTACCTGCAATGACTCAGACTTACAGGATACAAATAAAATTTAGCATGGTGATTCCTAACTGTGGATGGCTTTGTTCCCCAGAGGACGTTGGACAGGTGAGGCATTTTGGTCATCACAACTAGCATTGGAAAAGGAGTTGTGCATGGGACTGATGCCTAGTAGCCAGAGCCCAGGATGTTGCTAAATGTCCTACATCAAATAATTATCAGGCTCAAAATATCCATATTGTGAGTCTGAGAAAGCTTGTGTTAAACATGAGTGTAGTTAGTCCTTTTTGCTTTTGAGCTTCCCCTCATTGCAAACCAGAGCATTGTTCCTTAAAGATACTGCACCTTATCCTCTCTTGGGCATTCAGGGATTTATATGCACAGGAAAGTTATATGCAAATGATCCTTCTGTCACACCCCTGGGAGCCTACTGTCTACCATAGAATGTGATGTGGATATCACTCTAAAAAATGTTTAAACATTTGGGTCAACATCAAATGAGAAATAAAGAAAGAAAACAATGCAGGCATAAGTTGCACATTAAAAGGGTAAAATGTTGTTTTTCCTGTCTTGAGGCACCTGTGCTTCCTTTGCAAGGAGAAATTTGAGCCTCCACATTTACCCACCTCTAAGTTCTCTCCTGGAATGTAAGACCAGCCTTAAATCAATAATATGAACATTGGGGCCACAAGGATCTGGGTTCTGAGTCTGTTCTGATATAATGTGCTTGGTTGGGTTTTCATGCTTGTAAGTACATTTGGCCCTTATACATGAGTTCCCCATCTGTAGGTTTAACCAACTGCAGATTGAAGATATTTTTAAGATTGTACTGAACATGTACAGAATTTTTCCTTGTCATTATTCCCTAAACAATATAGTACAACAACCCTTTCTTTAACATTTGCTTTTTATTAGGTATTATAAATAACCCAGGGAAGATTTAAAATATTTGTGAGGATGTGTATAGGTTATGTGCAAACACTATGTCAATTTATGTAATAGACTGGAGTCTCCGCAGATCTTGGGTTTTGCAGGGACTCCTGGAAGCAATCTTCTGAGGATACTGAGGGACAACTGTGAATACCTAGCTCCAAATCTAGAACACAGTAAATACTCATCACACATCTACGTAGAGTCCCATTGAAGTGTAACTAATGCTAGGGCGGTTTTCCTGTCTGTTCTGAGAAAGTTATAAGTGCATCCTGGACTGTCATGGGCCATGCCCTCGGCCAAGGCCCTGGGAGCCCAGAAGCCAAGAAGGAGCTCAGCAACAAGCAACTAACCAGGGCTTTGAGTCAGTTAATTTTAAAACCCCTATGACAGACCTTTAAATTAAGTAATTTTATTATCCCATTTTACAGATGAGGAAACTGAGCCACAAAGTGGCTCATACTTTACTCAAGACCCCTGGGTAGGTAAATAGTTTAGGTGGGAAGTGAGAGCCCTGCACATGACCACTTAGTCGGGCCGCCTCCTCACCAGGCAGCCCCCTCAGCAGCTCGGCTGATGGATCCCCTTCCAGCACCCTCCTTCCCACAGCCAAGGCTCTTCTTGTATTCTTGATGCCACACCTTCAGGCAGCACAAGGTGGGTGCTGGGGAAAAAGGGGTGTCTTTGTTCAAAGCAGCTGCCACTGGTTGACAGAAGTAGATCTCTGATTAGGTGTCATCTTTCCCAAAGAATCTGTCGCTTCCAGGAACTGTCCCCAAGGAGCTCAGAGGGTGGCTGATGGCCTTTGTGATCTGAAGAAATAAATTTAGCCTCTCATGTCTTAGCTGTTTTGGGGAGGAGAGTCAATCATTCAGGATGAGCCTGAGTTCTGCAGGGCCTGTGTTGTCATCAGCCGCTGTCACACGCAGCCCACCAGACAGACAGGCCATCTGCTGGAAAGGGGGCCTTCTGCCCCAGGAACTTTTCATTCCGGGATGCTCCATCCAGGTGAGCTGCTTCTTGGAGAGATGGTGCTTGTGTGGACAGGTGGGGCAGATGTTTGCAAAACTGAACCTGAAAGGGGCCAGTGCAGACAGCTTATGCCCAGATGGCACCAGCCTCCCTCTTTTCACAAGACTCACCAGAGTAACATCCTCAGGGCCATATGTGGTTACCTCAGGGCTCTGAGGCAAAGCACTGTACATACATTTCTGTGCCTACCACATTTTACAGGCTAGGGAAATGGAGATTCAAAGTAGCTAAGTAGCTTTTTCAGACACAGCAACAGAACTGGATTTGAACCCTGTTTGACTTCTCTCCAAAGCCCACAATTTTGAAATAGCTGTGAAGATACCAGGATGTGTCTAAAATGTGTTCCTGGGTTAGAACTCAGAGCATGTGCTAGAGACTGAAAGTTCCCCTTCCCATAAAATAGAAGAGTCCTGAGTGCTTTAGTCCTGATAGCTTAGTGGGGAAGGGGGTTCCTGGACCCTGTACTGCTGACCTATTTGAGGAAGAGGATGAAGAGGAGAAGGAGGAAGAAGAGGAGGAAGGACAGGGACAGGAAGAAGGGAAGGAGAGGAAGGAAAAGAGGAAGAGGATCAAAGAGGTACCAGAGTATTAATCTCTCAAAGACAGGACTTTGTGGGGGCAGTTGGAGCCATAGTTGTCTCTTTATGTATGTATGTAGGCTCCTGCCAGTTATATGGCACCCTTTTGTGAGGCAGATTATATTCTTTTAAAAATAACTACAGAAATATTTCACTTTCAGCTGTGCTCTGGAACCTGGCCAGCCTCTCAGTCTAGAGTTGGGGCCTACTTCCTCACTGGTGTGTAACTTCCAAGGATAATCCTAAAAGGCAATCCAGCTTCTACCTGTCTCCTCCTCTCCAAGACAAGCATTTAGAACACAACTTCCATGTTGGGGGCAAACCCATGTAAGTGAGTTGTGGCAGATTACCTGCCAGAGCATGTCTTCAAATGATGCCAGCCTCAGTCTCCATGCTGAGTGGAATAGAGACAAACTATCCCTGCCTGATATGTAGGTGTATGAGCAAAACGGATAATGTTACTCTTTTAAACTACTAAGTTTTGTCGTGTTTCGTTATATAGCCACAGTGACTAGAGCATCCTGAACTCCTGGCTTCTAGGACAGCCTGTTATAACACACATAAGACCACCACCCAGGTCATACAAGTTGTGGTCTCCACAGGGCTCTGCTCATCAAACCTGGCCCCAGTTCAGGGCTGCCTCAGCTGAGAAGGGAGACTTTTTGTAAATGGTCTTTCCAGGGGAACCAAGACAATGAAGGGCCAGCATTTTCTTTGCTCACAGGAGTCAAATCCCTAGTATACTTCTGCTGAATATAACATCTACTTTTTAATTTCCACAGATTTGTCTTAATTCTATTGTCTTCAGAATGAATCTAGCTTCTTTCTGATGTCTTGAATGCTTGAAGATATCTCCCATGCTCTCCCTGAGTTGTTCCCTCACCTGGCTAAAGCTTTGCTGTTTTGGCCTTTCTTGTTAGGAAGAAATACTCTTGGGTCCTTCACTATCCTGGCTACGATCTTCCTTGGGATATCTCTGGCAGTCAAGCTCCACATTGGGCTGCTCTTTCTAGGACAGTGGTATTACAAAGAAGCACTCAGTAGGCTCCTTGGTGGTATTTGCCCTGTCTTCTGGAAAGGTCAGTTCAATAAAGCACTCAGCGTTGATTCTAGGAGAGGAGCCATTCCTGTTCCTGGGTCCTGGCACAGAAACTTTTTCCTATTCAAAGAGTGTAGGGAATGGGGAAAGGGGATGTTACTAGAAGCTCTGCAGTAAGTTCTAGTCTCCTGTGAGCCTGATGGCATAAGGCAAATTAATAT
The DNA here is from genome assembly GCA_004025085.1 of Thryonomys swinderianus. NCBI lineage: Eukaryota > Metazoa > Chordata > Mammalia > Rodentia > Thryonomyidae > Thryonomys > Thryonomys swinderianus. Next base: position 41,418 of record PVIC010001839.1, on the reverse strand, counting down.
ATAGACAGAAAAGGTAGAAAGGTGAGACTTACAGAAGAAACTGAGTTTTGGTCCTGGTCAGTGCTGCAGAGATGAAAGACCCCGGGCTTGCCACATTTTCTTCTGTACATCAGGAGTAACAGATGTACCAGTTCACTCAGAGGGCAGTGGGTTCATTACATCAGTAGTAACGAATGTAACAGGTCATTGAGAGGGCAGTAGGCAGTGCATCCTAGAATAAGAAACTTCTATTGACTAAGAATTTGTTCATCCCCATCTTCAGCTGCTGTAATCCTGCCTTGGAGCATCACAGCATCAAAGGACCTTTGAGGTTTTAGCTGTCACTGGAAGCAAAAACTGAGTTATGTCTTGACATGCCATAGTTGGCCTGTGGGCAGGAAAACTAGGCCTAGTCATAATTTTAACTGTGAAACAATTTTCTCCCAAATGACGTAGAATTACTCTAGACAAAAGAACACAGACCGCTCTTTGTACCCAACAGAAAGGGTCAACCAGCTGCCATGGCTGCTTGCAGTTACCCTGTGGTGTTCCTCTCCCCTGTCTGAGGGCACAGAACTAGGCCTAACTCTTCCTAAAATGCCAGAACTCTAGTCAAGAGCAGTAACTATCTGCTCAATGGTTCTGACACCTGCCTAGCAAGCACAAGGTCTCTGGTTTGATCCCTGGTAAAGACATATAATAATACCAGGCATGATGACTCACACCCACCAGCAATCAGTACCACATACCACAGTGCCAGGCTGTGGTGGCTCATGCCTGTGATCCTAGCACTCAGGAGGCAGAGGCAGGAGGATTGCTGAATTTGGAGGCTTGCCTGGCCTACATAGTGAGTTCAGGGCCAGCCTGAACTACAAAACGAGACCCTGTCTCAAAAAAAAAAAAAAGTAACTAATAACGCACCACTTCTGTCTTCCCTCCTTTCATACTGAGCTACATCCTCTCAACCCTTTTTTATTTTTTTCTTCTGAGCCAGAGCTTTTGCTAAGTTACTCAGGCTGAACTTGGGATCTTCCTGCCTCTGTCTTCCAGTGCTGGGATTATAGGCATGTACCACTCAAAACATTTTCATCAACTTCAATGGGCACCTTGGACATCAAATGCTTACTTTCCATCCCTTCTCTACTCTCATTCCTTGGTAGTCACCAACTTGCTTTCTGTCTCTTTGGATTTTCATATTATGAGTATTTTCTATAGGTAACACCATCCATCTTTGGGTTTCTGTGCTTGGCTTCTTATACTGATCATGATGCTTCTGAGGTTCACCTGCTTAGTAGCCTTTCTTTTTATCTCTGGTCCAGTCAGACATGCTGGCCCCGTCTTTGGTGCCTGCTTTTGCTTTTTGGTCTGGGTGATTTTAAAACTGCTATTGGGTCTGGATACTGGGGGGAGGGGCAGCAAACATGTGACATTGCACGCATCTTTTTGTTCTGGTGTCTCCCACCAACATTCAAGAAGGTTCAGCAAGACTCCACAACCCCATTCACTCTCAACCTCTCTACCCTCCAACATCCCATGCTACCTGGGCATGAGAAGAGAGGTAAGAGCCACACCACCATTTAGCTCTGGATGTGACCAAGTCCCTCCTGGTAGAATGTTGCCCCCATCAGCAGATGGGGTGATGTTTGCTTAGAGTACTTGAGGTCACTGCTCCATCAAAAGGTGTTGCAGAGAGAGGAGAAGGGAGGGCTGTGAGAGAAGTCTAAGCATCCCTAGCACTTTAAAGCTTACTCCCCCTTGCCTGCCTCTCAGAGATAAACCTCTGGGTAATCCTTTCCTTCCTTTGTTTCCCTTTTTCACTGCTCCCTTGATCTCTGCATGTCTCATCCAAGTAGCCCCATCTTGCTCAAAGCAGAAGCCAACTGTCTCTTTTTCTCCTTTCCATCCTCTGACTTCATCATCCCAGGGTCCACAGTGCCTTAGGATCTTTGCACTTCATCTTCCCGTTCTGCCCTCAGCTGTCTGAAGGCTGCCTCCTCAGTGCCTTTACTCAGACATTGCTCTTTCTGTCGTCTCTCTTAAATTCCAACACTTCCTTTTGTCTTTTTATGTGGGTTTTTCCCCCCATCTAGTCAGTGCGCACACGTGTTGCTGGTGCTGTTAGTCATGTTTTCTGTTTCTCCTGCAAACTAGAATGGAACCTACATGATTTTCTATTTGGTACACTGCTGTATACACAGGGCTGAGCACATAGTAAGTGTGTGATAACAAATGAGTGAATGCTCTCTCCTCCTGCTCAGGAGACCTGGAGTTTTGCTGTAAGGCCTTCACTTACCTTGGTTATGGAAGTGAACTTGAACATACCTGTACTCACCCCAATAGCATGGACTTCAACACAGGTGCGACCGTCAGCGGCTTCAGCTTGGCCAGGAGTCTGGCTCAGCAAGTCTGGGTCAAGCAGGGGTCCGACTGTGGACTTGAATTTTACTAAGTCTGTGAGAAAAGACAGCATAATACATACAAGGTAAACTCGAGGTTCAGGAGACCCAGTTGCTCTTCTTAGGCAGCAGGAGCTGATTGGCTGAAGACCACTCTGAGTGTTGTTGTCCTCTGACCAGAGATACAGAGGATGGCTTTGGGAGATTTTCTTGGGTTCTGATAATTGTGCTGGCCAAGATCTAGTAATAACAGAGGAGACCTGTAATCCTGGAGGAGCAGAGTGGGCACCTGGGGAAGTGTTTGGATTTGGGTATGTGTTATTTAGAAAATGCGGGAGAGCCCTAGTCCAGGGAAGCACGCTGTGTTCCTTAGGTCTGCAAAGTTTTCAGGTGTGTGCATATGTGTGCACCCATTTGTGCATCCCATGCATGTGCATCCCTGTGTCTCTGTGTTGAGAAAATGCAGATCAGAGGGACAGTTTTGGGTTCTTCTTCTGTGACATTTGAAACAGAATCTAGTGTGCATGGTGTTTTATTGCCAAAACAGCTCTCTGAGATAGGACATAATTGCTCTATATCCTACTGCTTTATTTCTCCAACACTAGTTTTTAGCCTTGACTGCAGATTAGCTTCTGTTTGGCTTCATGCAGTACTAGTGTTTGTCTGAACACCACGTAAGTCAGACTCTGGACCTGGGTCTAGGGCACCATGTGTCTCTCAGTGCTGCAAGTGACTCTAATCACAGCAGGTCTGTGCTCTCCTGCCATGACCTCCTGTGGGGTGTGCATCGAGACACTGGGCGGGGGGGGGGGGATTAGGGAACAAGGTACTGAATTTCGAGCCTGTAGATTTCACTACTGGCTCTATCATTAAATTGTTTTTGACCTTGAGCAGGTTACTGTGTCTTTCTGCTCCAATTTGTACTTTGGTGAGATGAGGATAATTATTACCTTCCTGCTTGCCTCCTGGTCACAGTTATAAGGCCACATGTATAAAAGGACTTGGTAAAGTCCAAAATGTTACACGAATGCAAACGAAAAATTACTAGAATCTTTCTTTAGGCCTTTATGGAGAGCAAACAGTGAGGCCAAAGATGAGTGTACAATTACAGATGGTTGCAGTAAAAGAAAAGCGGAGCAGCAGGTGCTGCTGTAAAACTCTGATTTCACTTTGCTAGGCTTGCCAAAGCCGTCGGCATCTATGCTGGTAATTCCACGATCTGATGCTAGGTGGCGCCTGATTCATGGCCTGGACAGCTAAATTAATCTTTTAGTGATTATTTTCAGCACCCTTTGGTTAAAACACAATCATTTACTGAAAGAATTATTTAGAGTTAAACATCCTTCTTATTCTATCTCTGCTTCGTCAAATGGAGGGCTCCGTTCTGTCCAAGCTCATTCTTTTCAGCTCTCCTCTGTTGATATATCTGGCTATTGTAATAAAACCCCTTATTGTTGGGCCTGAAGTTGGCCCTAACTGCTCTGATTTCAGAGCAACATCAAACAGCTTTGTGACTGGCAGTGAACCAGGGAGGAGGCTTGTTTGGCTCCTCTGCAGACTTAATTAGCTCTTGAGCTGCTCTTTCTGTCAATCTGGCCTCTGCTCTCCTCCCTCCCCCTTGCTTTGAAGGGAGAGAATCTCATTTTCTGCTCCCAGGGGCCCATTCTTTGCAAGTCATTTAGCTTTCTTCCTTCTTGTGATCAGGAGAGCGAAATGTAGATGTCAGGGAGGGTAATTGTAAAAGCTGACTGACACTTTTTCTTCCCATAATTAAGGAAGCCCTGCACTTTGGTAACTAAGCTAAATCATTCATTCCCTCTCTCTCTCTCTGAAATTCATCCTCAGGTACAAGTTGGTTTATTTAAAATAACTCAATACCTTTATAGAGCCAATCCATCAGTTTACTTCGGATTTTCTAATATGAACCTAGAGTCTTTATATTTTTATTTTATTTAGCCTTTTCTCCTCTTAAATGTTTGAAAGCATATTTGAAATACATGTTTGTGTGATGGGTCACTTGTTGTAAATACCTACAGAGTTTTTGCAACATGGCACACAAAATAATCACAGTGATGTCCCTGGTGAGGAGATTTGTGGGAAGCAGACCCTGCTGGAGAAGACTCTTTTTCAGGCCTGGAGATCTACACTGGGTGCTGCACCAACTAGCAGTTGCGAGATCTGCACTATACCTAACAGTGCTGCCCAGCTCCCAAGGTGATCTTTGACCTCTGGATCGCTGCACTGGGATGCCTGACTGATAAGGTAAACGACCTCTGACTTGGACCCCTGACCTCTGTTCCTCAAGTTGGCAACATGTTGTTTTCCTTCCTGTTCCTGTGTAGGTTAGGGCTAAATTCTAATAGAGTTCATTGTGTGCTAGTTGACATCCTTCTGTTTGTATGCTGATTTCCCGGGTGCTTTGTTCCTGTTTTTCTTCCCATATAAGATCAAATGTAACCATTTTTGAGGCCATGTTGGCCCTCTGAAAAAGTATAAATACAACCTGTTCAATAAATGGGTGCCTGCTCAGTATTGACTGAGCGGTCCTCCCAAGCCCATTTTCCTGTCTTCTTCTCTTTTCTTAATCCGCGCCCCTGGACATCACGACCCCGCTGTTTTGTGCAGCTGGCTCCAGCAGAGATTAAGAGTTGAACTGGTTTGTGTTCTCATTAAAATTGAAGGCAGGGAGGACCAGGGGCTTTCTCGGGGATTCAGTGCCTTACCTTTGCTGTCCAAACCATAAAGAGTCAGTAGGTTGAAGGATAGTGAAGCTTTTTACTCCAGGTCTCACCAGCAGTCTGGGTCTCTACTTGCTTTTTTTTTTTTTTTTTTTGCTTTTTGGAGACAGGGTCTTGCTTTGTAGTTCAGGCTGGCCCTGAGCTCACTATGGTGCCCAGGCAAGCCGCCATGAACTCAGCAATCCTCCCGTCTCTGCCTCCCGAGTGCTGGGATTACAGGCGTGAGCCACCACGCCCAGCATTATATGTGGTAACCGGGGATCGAACTCAGGTCCTT
>PVIC010001839.1:0-35928 GCA_004025085.1 Thryonomys swinderianus | reverse complement strand
TTTCCAGTGAGGTACTCAGATGGGAACCAAGGAAAGAAGCCACTGAACAAATTGCTGGGTACCCAAGCGAAGCAAAATGAGGACCCCCTCCCTGGCAGGCAAGAAGGGAGGAAGAGCTGGTTTGGTGACTGTAGACAATGGCCAGAATGAAGGTTGGGCTATGTCGCTTCTGGACACTAGAACAAGGAACCTTGCTGTGGCCTTTGTTAGCTCATCACCCTGCTCAGTTCTTCCCAACTGTGTACCCTCCCCCATCTTGAGCAAGTTCCCTGGCACCATCACACATCTTCCTGAAAATACCCCTTTCCTCCCCTCTTTCCTCTCCTCTTCTCTCTAGAACCTGCTTTTCCACCTTTGATCGATTCTTCTCTTTCCAGAGGCATCCCTTTCTTTAGGACCGATCCGGGACCCAATCATTCTTCTTCCAGGGCAGACAACTGTTCATTTCCTGACCTTTTTCACTGAGGCAAAGTTAAGTAACAAAGGCAAAATGTTACAAGATTTTGGCCACAAACCATAAAGAGTCCCCCCTGTTTGTGCTGAGGCAAAAGCACATTTGAGCATACCACAAACTGTGAATCCAGGTACACTGACCCTGCATTTGTTTTAGCCACAGTGAATAGCTATGTGGAGCAGATGTGGCTGCTACACTTCCGGCTCTTTGTGTGTTCCTTTCCTTCTTCTCCTTACAGGGCTATTGTTCTTTTTACTTCCTTTTACAAGGTCCTTGGTTGACTTTCCACTTTGGGAAGCATAATTCTCAGACACAGTTATTTGTTAGCCTTTACAAAATTTTTTAAAATCTCATAAGGGACTCAGGGCCAGCCTGAACTACAAAAGCGAGACCCTGTCTCAAAAAAAAAAAAAATCTCGTAAGGGAAAAGCATTGAATTGTTGCAGTAAGGCCCTCCAATTTATCCACAGTATTCTGAGAAAGAAAAACATAACTAGTTCTCCAAAAATATGGGAAACTGGGATTTATACAATAGACAGAAAAAAGAGCACTGACATAAAGTTGCATAAATCTGTGTAAAACTAATTAAGATCCAACATGGCAATGAAAAGTAACTTTTAGAGTTATCTTCTGTCAAAGATTCAGAGCTGGTACATTTAGGAAATATAAAAAATTTGCTGTCAAATAAATGGAGATAGTCTTCAGAAAGGCTATCCTTCCAAGTATAAGACTCAACAAAATAAAACTGTGGCTGGGTGGGGTGGTTTAAACCTGTAATCTCAGAACACTGGAAGGCTGAGACAGGAGGATCGAAAGTCAAGGCCTGTTTGTGAAATTTAATGACACTTTCTAAAATGGTGTATGTGGCCCTGGATTCAATTCCTACCCTATTTACTAACAAAGCCCAAGCATCTAAATGTATCAAGTTCACATTAACCTTTCGTGGTAGAAAAGATCTTTCTCATATTGTCATTGTAACCTTAAAAGCACTTGGCAAGTCTACCGATGAGCAGAGCAGCAGTCAAGGATAATAAAATGAATGTTGCCAATGAGTACGGGTTTATGAGAAGTAGCCAGAGTTTTATGATGCAGAAGTCTTATAATCAAACTAGAAGATCTTGTTACTTTGGCTTCATTTTTATTTTTTTTAGCTGTTATATATAAAGAACTTAATGATACTGGAATTAGAAAGTATTGGCATCAGCTTTTATTTTTTGTCCTGTGTCACAGAAAAAGACCCTCTTAGTTTCTTACATGTGAATTTCTAATTTTGTATTTCACCCTGAATCGAAAATGTATCTAACCCAGGTACATTCCCTAGTGAGCTTCAGGTGGGACTTTTAGAGAGTTCTCCAACACAACCTGGTTGGTCAGAGAGTCACTTTTTTGGTTTTATATCTGAATGGTGGATAGTTCTGTCAAACAGACTTGGTGCCTGCTGGTGAGGTGCTGCTCCTCTCTGCGGCCGCAGCAGAGCCCACTACCCAGTCTGGTAGGACATGCGGACACCAGTTTGTGAGTCTCCTTCCCCACACTAGGACTTCGCTGAGATTGGAGATTGAGTTACTCGTTCTTGGATCCCTGAAGTGCCCGTCTAAACACTTATTGGGTGAATGTATCAACCGATTGTTTCCTCACATAACCAAGGCCACTGTTTTCCTCACCTGGCAGTGCCAGGATTTCAGGGTGTGTTGTTAACCCATGTCTCAGATGATTCCTTATAAAGTTACCTGCTGGGCTTGAATATTACTGGCTGCAGAGAGCTGATTCTGAGTATCTCTTTCTAACGCTGTGCTTAATGATGGCACATTGAGCATGATGGGAATATTTGCATCAGCACTTGCTAAAAACCCTGGTTTTGTCTTTAGGAGCCAGTTTACCAGCACTCCCCAGAGTTTACTCATGACTAGGCCGAAGACTACAGTTTGGAACTGTTGACCTAGGGTGGGGACGGCAAACAGTGACCTGTAGACCAAATTCATCCTGGTGCCTATTCTTATACTGCCCATGGGCTAAAAATAATTGTTTTTAAAGGACTGTAAAAGAAGAAGGAAAAAAAAAAAGATGAGTGAAAAGGACAGAAGAATGGGGAGGACAAAAAGGAAAAGCAATGGTGATAGAGACTGTTTATGGCCCACAAAGCTTAAAATATTGAATATTTATCCCTTTATGGGAAATTTCTGCCGACTTCTGACCTAAAGAAGCTTCTAAATTCTACCCACGAAGGTCCCTTCAAATAACTTTAACAATTTTGATGTTGAATTTTGTGGCCTCAGGAAATCTCTATGCAACAACAGCTCCCCAGCGAAGACACACATCCCAGTCTGCAGTCCCAGGTCTCCTGGCTCCCACATGCTCTCTCTCAGTCCCCCAAACTGGCTCGATTTCCTTTCTGTCCTGGCCCCACCCACACTTGAGTTCCAAGGGGTGGGTCTCTGTAGTGTTGTCATGGATCTGACAGTCATTTTGTCTGGATGCATGGGAGAGGAGTGAGCGAAGGTTCAATGTGGGCATGACTACAGAATGTGGTGGGGGTGAGAGGGGTGCTGATAGCTAAGCTTACCCCAGCCCTGGAAATGCTTGGAATCCATCAAAGATATCGGACAGAAATACACCTGCTTTGGAGTAAACTTGGAAGGGGGGAACTTGTTAATCATGTCTGAGCAGGGAGGACCACTTAGGAATTTGATTTGCTATCTCTAAGCACCCCAGAGAAGGAAGGGGGTTCTGGGTTTTGGAAGACACCCTCCCCACCTGCTGTATATATACATCCTTGCTTTGAGGTATGATTATAAAGAAGTGTGTTGAATCACTTTTATTGGGTGTACCAGGGCCAATAATAACACAACTCCAGAGACTTCGTGGCTGTATACCCTTGGAAGGCTGCCAGCACGCCACAAGTTGGGGAGCTTCTTGAGGAGTCTCTTCCAGGGCCTGCAGCAAATTCCTTTGAATTTATTTGGGGTTGGTAATTTTTTCTTTGAGGATAAGTGACTTTTAAGAAATAACTAAAATTAAATGAGAATCAAGTAGATTGATGCAATTTGGGGTTAAAATCTGATAATTTATACAAAATAGGAACATTGTGTATACATAGAGACAGCAAAGTTTAGAGATTAAGGGTAGGGATTCTGGAGCCAGACTGTCTGGGCTTAAATCCAGCTCAGTCATTTACTAGATGTGCAAACAAAACAAATCTTGTTCCTTATTTTTCTCATCTGAAAAATGGGGATCCTGTAGGTATTTACTTCATCAAGCCATAATGAAGATTGATGAGTCTATACACATATATTTTTGCATGGTTATACATACATGCATGTGTATGTGTGTGTGGCTAGGATCTTTGGCACCGTGGTTGGAGTCCTTGTACAGTATATACTAGCTTGAAAACTTAAAAAAAAAATCCCAGAAATGTTTTGGATTGTGACAGCAGCACGATTGCACCAGCCTAAAGCTTTTGCACTTTGCTGTGTTGAAGGACTAGTCTGTATACACACAGGCTATATTAAGATGGCTTTCCAAGCCCTGACTTTACCATGTGGCCTGAAGAGGATGCTGGCTTCGCTCCTCCTCTCCCCCTACTCATTGCAGATCGTATCTTCCCAGAAGATTTGTTCCAAACTCGTAAATCAGAACGGGAGGCAAAGGAAGAGGAGGAAAGATGGGGTGGGGCAGAATTCCCATACAGGGAGGGTGGTCATCCTGGAATGCTGGAAGTGGGGAACTTGAGATTGCATTTGGCACTGGACATAATTATGGTCAATATTAAGAATGAAAGAAGGGATAAAGACTGTGGGAACCTCAAATTACCCTGGGTTCTCTTTAGCGCTTTCTAGAGGGATTGTGAATAGAGGATGAGAGAAGAGTAGAAACAGAATGTGTGAACAGATGGAGGAAAAGGAGATCTCAAAGCGGTTGTGCTGTAGTCTACATTTAAAGTCCCTTTTTGCAAATTTCAGGAAATATAAAAGGTGGGAGACTCGAGTTTTAAAATTTATTTATTTTTACAGTTAACATACAATAAAGGTGATATCATTCAAGGGAATTACAGTTCTGTGACTTATTATCTGTCTTAGCTTTCCATTGACAAAATACTTCAAGAAATCATTTTGAAGAAAGATTTATTTTGATTCAATATTTCAGTCCATGGTCATTTGGCTTGATGTTTTTAGGACCTGCTGTGAAGCAGTACATTGTAGTGTAAGCACATAAAAAAGAAAAGCAGCTTGCCGGGCGTGGTGGCTCACGCCTGTCATCCCAGCACTCGGGAGGCAGAGACAGGACGATTGCTGAGTTCGAGGCTTGCCTGGGCTACATAGTGAGCTCAGGGCCAGCCTGAACTACAAAGCGAAACCCTGTCCCAAAAAAGAAAAGAAAAGAAATGCAGCTTACCACATGGTGGCCAGGACGATGGGACAGAGAGAGAGAGAGAGAGAGAGAGAGAGAGAGAGAGAGAGAGAGAGAGAGAGAGAGAGAGACACACACACACACACACACACAGATTAGCTAGCTAGCTAGATAGCTAGATAGCTAGCTAGCTAGATAGCTAGCTAGCTAGATAGCTAGATAGCTAGATAGCTAGATAGCTAGCTAGCTAGCTAGCTAGCTAGATAGATAGATAGATAGATAGATAGATAGATAGATAGATAGATAGATAGATAGATATAGAGAGGGAGATATAGAGAGAGAGACAGAGACAGAAACAGAGAAAGAGACAGAGACAGATAGAGAGACAGAGAGAGAGAGAGGCTGAGAAAACAAAACATGTCCTTGGCATATCTCCAATGACTTACTTATTACAACTGGGCTTCTCCTCCTAAAGTTTTCACCTCCAAGGGACATGGGAAATCCAAGGCATAACATAATTCATGTACGGATCTGTTGAAATACTACCACAGGTAGGGTATAGAGCAGCTCCATCGACCCAGTGACTACCTTCCTGCCATCCTTCTGTGGTTATACTCTCACTCTAACCTTTCTTGGTGAACTGACACTTTTATCCTTATGTAATGTTCATCTCTACCCCTGATAATTTAAACTCTCTTAAAAGAGCTTTGTCTGTTGCTTTGTCCTCCCAAATCCACAGCTGGAGTTGCCCCAAACATTACAGAAGAAAGTTCTCAAAAGAGGGTAAGCCAATATACCCCGAAATTGAGCTGGCTGGAAATCCGAAGGAGCCCCAAATGCCAGGGTTAACAAAGTATTTTTGAGAGGAACTTGGGGTTTGTTGCAGCTCGTCCTCACGATGGACAGTGAGAGAAGAATGTTTTACCTGTGCATGTCCTGATGAGGGGGACCCAGGTATAGAGTTTATTTGAGGATTTAAGGAGTTTGGGCTCCTGGGCAGAGCCAAGTTTCTTCAGTGTTTTGGATAACCATCTGAACAGTCCATTGGAGTGTTCAAAGTCCTGGCCTGGGCTCCAGCCTGCTGGAGAACCCTGTGGCGGGCTGGATCACAGAGAGGTCAGGACACTGTGGTTTTCACACAAAGCACAGGAAAGAAGTAAGACAACTTACATACCCTTATGGCGGTTGCTCCTGTGCTTTTGGTTATATTTGCACAGTTATCTTTTTCCATCCATTTGCTTCTAACACATCGATATCGTTATATTTGAAGTGATTGTATACACTTGAGTAATCAAAAAAGACTCCATTTGAACAATCTCTAGCTTTTGTGTGTTGGATTCAGGCCTATCATTTTACTATTTTATTTTTCTTTATTCTCTTGGTTCTTTGTTCCCTAGTTCTTTTGTGGATACTTTTTATCTATTCAAACTTTTTTTTTTAGAATTCCACTTTAACTCTTTCTTTATGTTTATCACTCTAATCTTGGAGTTTCTTAGTGGTCACCAGGGAATGGGAATATAAGCACTGTACCTACCTATTCTCAGCTGACTTGGATTCATTATTTCGCCACCTCTGGTGGAATGTAAAATCTTCCCATCACGAAGGTGCCTTCCTACTTCTCATGCCTCGGTCACCTTACATATGTGGATATTAAACATGCCACCAACACCCTGTGTTATCTTCAATTAATTTTGGTTGCTTGGCTATATTCTTTTGTTGTTACATGACTCTGAGTGCAGAACAAATAATGTAGCTATAAAGATGATGTATTGAGTGGGACAAACACAGTTTTTAAAAGAAGAAAAAAACATTTCCAGGGCAGATTTGGTTCTATACTCACAAGCCTGGCATTGACAGTGGAGTGTAACTGCCCATGGGTATGTGTGTGTGGGGGGGAGTAGAGTACTAAGGATTTGACTGAAGAGCTCTGCTGCAGAGCTACAGTCTCAGCCATTTTTACTTTGAGACCAGGCCTACCTAAGTTGCTCAAACCGGATTTGAACCTGAGGTCTACCTGCCTCATGTCTCTCAGCTCTGGGTTACAAGCCTGAACCACTGTGCCCAGCTACAAGTGCTCCCATTTGGTGACAGACTTAAAGGCTTGTCAGTGGAGAAGCAAAGATACTGTTACAGCTTCAATGCAGGTTAGAAGAGTGAAAAATTAGGCTATGTAGGTAGAGACTGAGGGGGTGAATGAATAGTGAAGTTTGGGAGCCTAGAATTCAAATTCTAGAGCATTTGGTACTCAAATTCTAGAACAGTAAGACTTTTGGGTAGTTGGGTTCGAATTCCACCTAGGAGACACGTGGCCCTTTGAGAAGGGAAGGAAATCACATAGCGGCACATGGAGGTGGCTTATAAATGGTGGCGATTACCCTTGCTGTAAGTCCTCCTCTGCATGATCTATACCTCACAGATTTGTTAACAGCCTCCCAACATACTGACCTGAGGTTCACTGTCAGAAACTTTTCCTTACTGCTGGTTGCTCATTCTCAATTTTGACCATACATTAGAGTTACCCAGGGCCTCTGCAGTATGTCTGGGCTCCTCCCTCAGGCTCTTGATATGTTCCAAACTGGCCTCCATTTGGAATATAGCTGAGGCTCACCTCAAAATCATGATCTTCCTGCCTCAGCCTCTGGAGCGATGGGTTTACAGGTGTTTAGCTCAGTGCCCAGCCAAGCTTTCAGAGAATCTGATTTAATGGTCCTGTGAATACTTGGCACGCAGACAGACAGATAGGAAGATAGATCCAATGAGAATTACTGAAGTCAGATATTTTTGAAGGGTCACAGAGTCCAAAATGGGGATAAATGTTTAGTAAATGAAACCTCCCCATTCCCAGGTCTCCCTGAAAACAGTCCACACTATCACACATGTGCCGAAGACTCTTCCACGCACATCTATTTTTTGAGGTAATTTTCAAACACTTGTTAAAAATAAGTGGTTCTATAGTGAATCCTCAAGTCCCTTCGTGAATCTCGTGGCTTGGCTCTGGAGATAATCACCACTTCACCAATCTTGTTTCATCTCTCCTATTCCCTCCCTCCCTTTATTTTGTGCTTGGAACATTTTAAGCAAATTCCAGCCATCATGTTCTTTTACAGTGGGTATTTTCTGAAGAATAACTTTAATATGAGTAGAGTTTAAAATACGCCAGGCAAGACCTTTTATGGGCAAATGTCTAAGCCATTTTGGAAAACAAATCCTTTACAGTGTTCTCCAGCCCGGCAAAGCCTTGGGTTCCTTTGGGCACAGAGGCCATACAGTCTGTCTAGCTTCCTCATGCTCCACGGTATTCAGTGTTAATGAGAAGTAACTCATGTAAATGAGAAATTAGCATCGTTCTGTAAGTCCAGTTTGATTTTCATGACGTGTCCATAACCACAACAAACACATAGCTACAGTTCTTTAACAAAATTAAAAGATGTGTAGATTTTCTGAGTCTGGTGTGCAGCAGTCCTGGACCATCTTTCCCAGAACCTAGAGGTTTGATATTTTTCTGTCCGTATCATCTAGTTTCCCTTAGGCAATTGCTGCTATAACATGGTGGTTCAGACAAGTACCCTCTAGTGGCCCCAGTGTGCCAGACCCTGATTTGAAATAATTTTCAATGTTGCAATAGACTGAACAAATGATAAGAGAGAAATGTCATTCTCAAGTGGAATAAAAGAGCCAGGAAGTGATCATTTGATTGAAAAAAGAGAAAAGGAGAATTGTTTACAATTTTTAGCATTCAGTGCATATTTATTTAGCATATACTATGTGCCAGATATTGTTCTAGGTATTTGGAATACATTGGAAAACCAATTAGACAAAGATCCCTGACAGCACATGATTTACCAAAGCAGTTATTTTCTAGCTCCTCAAACAGCCCTGGTGACTTTTTGTGCCAACATACCTACTATGTTCTCCCTGGAGTCAGTTCTAGCCATCAGGTCTGCCTGCAGTTCCGTTGTTTTAGTACCACAGGAAGCAGCTACCCGCAAAAAGAGATAGACAAGATGGAGGAAGAAGTCAATTTCTCAGACCATCCTAATCCCAGGCTGGACTCAGCCGTTTGGCAGGTCACTGGACTCTTTAGAAGAGAAGATGAAGAGGTGATTGCTAAAAGCACAGGCAAACCTAAGGGCTGGCCATCTTGTAAAAAACCCAAGGAGAAGCTCTCAGGCCCAATACTCATGGGTTGTGGTGCCTGCAGGACAGTGGCACAATCAGTGATAGCCAACGTGGACTTCGAGGTGAGGCGTGAAATAAGCAGAGAATCTCTTGATCCCTCTGCTGGTGTCTTCCTCTCCAGCTTCCTCACTACTTCCTTCCACCACTGTGGATCTGTTTTCTGTTACTATCATTTAGTTTCCATTTTCTAGGGTTTTATATAGAGGAAATCCTAAATGTATATACACGTGTCTCTGACTTTTGTTCAGTCCTGCTGTTGGGAGATTCACCCTTGTTGCCTTTGTCAGCAATTCCTTTCTTTTTGTTACTAGGTTGTATGTCTTTGTTATGGCTATACTACAATATATATCTATTCATCTCTTCACGGAGTGATGGATCATTTTAGTTGTTTGCGATTTTCAGATATGACAAATAAAACTGCTAACGTATGGATGTATTCTTTCTTTTCTCATAGGTAAATACATAGGGCTGTAATGGTTATATCACATTATTGCTTGTTTGAGTTAAGATATGGTCAAACTATTTTCCAAAGTGATTGTACTGTTGTGTATTCCTATCAGCAATCTAGTTACTTCACAGCATTAAATATCTTTTCATGTGCTTATTTGCCTTCCATTTTTTTTATTTGGTGAAATGTCTGTCTTTTGCTTATTTTGGTTTATTTGCTTTCTTCTTGTGCAGTTTTGAGAACATCTTACATATTCTGGATACAAACCTTTCATCGTGTTTGTAACTTACAAATATTTCTTCTCTGTAACTTGTCTTTTAACCCTCTTAACAGTGCCTGTTGCAGAGACGTTTCTGGTGAAGTTTTAATTTTGAAGGTCTAATTTATCAGGTTTTTTGTTTTGTTTTTGCTTTTTGAGACAGGGTCTCGCTTTGTAGTTCAGGCTGGCCCTGAGCTCACTATGGTGCCCAGGCAAGCCGCCACAAACTCAGCAATCCTCCTGTCTCTGCCTCCCGAGTGCTGGGATTACAGGCGTGAGCCACCACGTCCGGCATTGTGGTATGCGGTGTTGATTGTTGGTGGGTGTGTTTCCACGCCCAGCATTATTATGTGGTTACTGGGGATCGAACTCAGGACCTTGCACTTGCGAGGCAGGCGCTGGAACCATTGAGCTAACCCTCCGGCCCGAATTCATCAGTTTTTTATTTTGTGGATGATTTTGACATCATGTTCAACAACTTCTTTTTTCTTTCTTGTCCCCTCTGTCCCCCCATGTCAGGGATCAAACTCAGGAGCTTGCACTTACAAGGCAGTTGTGGTGCCACTGAGCTAGATCCCAGGCCCCTCAACTTTTTTCTTTAGTTAAATTCACAAAGATTTTCTTATACTTTTGAGGAGCTTATAGCTTTTGTTTTTATATTTAGGCGTATGACCTGTTTCAAATTGAAGATGTTGGATATGGACTAAAGTTTTTGATAAGGATACCTGGTTATATCAATAGTATTCATTAAAAAGACTATACCTTCTTGACAGAATTACTTTTGCATTTTTATAAAAGAATAAATTCTTCATTTATCTCTGGATCTATTCTATTAATCAAGTTGTCTTTGTTGATGTCAGCATTTCATGATCCTTTTTATTACAGCTTTATAATGAGTCATAAAGTCAGGTAGTCTGTCTTTTACATTTCCATGTGAATTTCAGAATGAACCTTTCAATTTATTTAAATATATTCCTGCTAAGATTTTGATTGGGATTGTTTGCAACTGTAAATCAACTTGGGGAGAGCTCTCTTGAAAATATTAAATCTTCTGGTGCATGAATATGGCGTATCTTTCTATTTACTTAGGATTTTCTCAATTTCAGCAATATTTTACAGCTTTTAATGTGAATGAATTTTCTTCTCTGGAAGGGTTTAAAATACAAACCCATTTTGTTTAATAGATAAATGACTATTCTGGTTATGTAATTCCTCCTGAGTGTTTGGGGTTTGTACGTTCCTGGAAATTTGCTCTTTTCATTTAAACCTGTTGAGTTATTGGCATGAAATAATTCATAGCACTCATTTAATACCTATTTATTATTTGTAGGATCTTTGGAGTGTCACCTCTCTCATTCTTTATTTTCTCTAGCTGCCAGTTTGCAAATTTTATTTATCTATGAAATGAACCATTTTGTTTTGGTTATATTGTCTTCTGTTGTTTTTCATCATTGTCATATTCTATTTACTTCCTATGTCCTTTTTTCATATGTCTAGTTTATCCATTGCTCCATCTTGGCTGGAGATAAGTCTTTATGATCTACTTTTTTTTTTTTTTTTGAGACAGGGTCTCGCTTTGTAGTTCAGGCTGGCTCTGAGCTCGCTATGTAGCCCAGGCAAGCCTCGAACTCAGCAATCCTCCAGTCTCTGCCTCCCGAGTGCTGGGATTACAGGCGTGAGCCACCACGCCCAGCTTTATGATCTACTTTTAATTCCAAGAAGCTCACATTGTAGTTTAGTAAGAATCACTTGATAGAGCTTATTAAAATGCACATGCTCTTTCCTAGCAATCCAGGGCCTGAGGAGATGGTGAAAAACACTGACCATGATTTCAGAAATGCTGACTTAGACTTTTTTCACCTTTACCCTGCACTGTAATGTGCTTTACAGATCTCAAAGTGCTCTGGAATCAGATTATGTGGTTCCAGTTCCATCTCTACTTATTACTGCTATAATCTTGGAAATCTTGGAAATCTTTCTTAACTTCTCTGGGTCAGTCTGTCATAACCATCCTGCAGTGTTATGATAAGTATTATAGGAGATAAACCCTGGAAAGTGCTGGCACATTATGATAAGCATGCAATGGATACTAGTTATAAGTGCAGACTTTATCTTACCTGATAGTTATGAAAACCCATTTTATGGATGGAATTGGAAAGGCAGGCTCATCTAGGGGTGTAGTGACAAAATCACCTCATTAGCAAGTTGTATAGTTAGAGCTAGAAGCTAGGTCTGACTTTGAGTCCAAAGTTTTATTTACCTCAGTTGACTCTAATATCTGGTTACCAGCAGGGGGACAAGGCCCATGTGTGCATGCATGCACACGTGTGTATGTGTGTGCATGTGTGTGTACGTATGTACATGAGTGCATGTGTTTGCAGTAATGAAGGGAAAGTTTGCATTGCCATTGGCTTAAAGGGCAAGTCAGCTATTAAATTTAAAGTTAATAGGGGTTATCTCCATCATAAGGGGTTTTGTACATTATGTTCTGAAGTATAATGCAAATTAAAACCTTTGTGCCTACAGTTCCACTGATCTTCTCATTATACCACCAATATTCAGGGAATTGACAGTATATATGAATCTTGGAGACAAGGCGGTAGGACTCTGGTTTTGTGATCTGATTCCTTTGCTGTGTCCTTTAGTTCCACCCCCCACCTCCTGCCCTGGCCTGTCCTAGAACAGCACATTCAGAAGCTCTTCAAGTGTAAAGCTATTTATAGTACAGAATAGGATCTACTCATGGATACAGAAAGTTACAGGCACACAGCCTAAAGCCACTCAACTTGCTTGTTTGGTCCATGCTGGAAGTACATTCCAAGCAATCTACTTCTTCTTGCTTTTATATTTTAATTTCATCTCAAGACTTTCTCTGAATTATTTTTATAAGCTGCTATAGTTTATGAGAAAGCAAGATTTTTTTTTGTTTTTGTTTAGAACAGGATCCATCAAGCTCAGGGCAATATTCATTCATGAAAAGCCATGAAGACTTCTGCCTTAGCAAGTAGAAAGAGGGAAATGTAGAATGGAGGATGGTAAAAGTACAAGCCTTACAGATTTAGTTCAAAATCACATTAATTAATAAGTTTGGAATTAACCAAGGCTCTTCCCAATTTAAATCACTTGTGATCCAGAACAGATAGAGAGTGATGTGTAAGCAGGTTCACCCATTACACAGCTGCCCAAGTTCATCTGCATCATGGATGTCTGATATTTGGCTTATATCACTGATACATGATAGCAAAGTGGAGTGGATTTCACCTCAGAAGTCAGTTTCCATGGCCTACTGGTGGTTCCTGCAGTCCCCAGCAGCATAGTTACTGACATTTGTTGATGACTTCCAATGGCATTGGGGAGTGTGCTGTCTGTTACAGAGTCAGCTTCCGAGCCCTGCACACTTCACCATGTGGGTGTACTGCACTACATGTGTAGTCAACGAGGCAGAGAAGTGAGAGGAAGGGAGAAGAAGGGAATGAGCAAACCTCTACCTGAGCCTCTCCTGCAGCACGGTCAAGAGCCACACTCCCCTTTGTCACATATGTATACTTTTCCAAGCTCCTCATCTATGCTACCCCACGTTTTTACATGACTATCCCCTAGAAAATGTGGTGTTAGAGCTCTACTTCCATTTTAATGAAGAGGCCCAGCAAGGACCCTGATCACAAAATTTGGCTTGCTGACCAGGTGGCCTGGAGGAGATCTTGTTTTGCCTTTGGTCCTTCGCCTTCACTCAGAGAGGAAGAATGGAATAGCAGGAAGGGCAGTAGGTCAAGACTCAGGAGATGTGGCTCCCAGACCAGGCCCTGCTGTAACAGGTTGGAAGGCCTTGGGTGATTCATTGTGCAACACATAGAAAGTATGGAGCTTGGGTGAAAAGGTGCTTCTTGGTCCTCAGTGGGAGTGACTAGACATGGCTGACCTGCCTGGAGAGCTGCTGAGTAGACCTGTGAGATACCAAGTTTGTTGTGCTGAGGAGCCTCTGGAAGGGATTGACTGGCAACTGTGAGAACTGCTTCTCAGCTGAGCTTTGTGCCTCTCTGGCGTCTACATCACCTGACTGGGGGAGGATACAATGGTGCCATTTTTATTTGAAAATCTAAGGAGATTTATAAAATAGTAGATAAACACAAATATACCATATGGAGTAAGAAGCAACAGTTGTACAGAGTTTTAAGCAATTGCTTATTTTCAAGGCCTTGCTTGTTGGAGGCAGACCTCTCCCAGATCTTACCGTGGACTCCACTTCACTCTTCTGTTATTAAGATGTGTTGGTAACAAGTATCTTAAGCAAGGAAAGGGGAGGCCCATCCAGCCTGGGACAGGAGCAAAGCTACAGCTGTTGGAGGACTCACATGCTGCTGAGCACTGCACTTTCCATCACGGTTCTGCCCCAGCTACACCCTGGGAATTCCTACCTGAGAAGGACTATGCAGCTGGAAATGGGAAATCTCTTCCAGCACTTCACATGGTGATGTGACCCAAGGAGAGTGGTCTTGCTGGGAGAGGGGGGAACACTGGGGTGTAGAGGCATGTCCCCTATGCTATCACTGGCCACCCCATAGCCTACTATCCTTGTGTGGCTTTAGGGGTGAACACTGAAGACGACAGACTTTGCAGGAGGTGGAGGTGAAGTCTAGTGTAGTGGTGCAGCCATGCCGGAGAGATACCCAGGACCGCCAGTCCATGGCTCATGCAGTTAGTACTGGCTTTGTGAGCCCATGTGAACTACTCTTTGGGAGTTCACAGAGATGGAAGAGAGCATGTGGCTTTTGGAAGGAATCAAAGCTCAGGATTGGAGGAGCGTGGCAAGAAGAGCCATAGTTTGTTCATTGTTCTTCCTGTGCTGCTTTTGTTCACACAGGCAGTTGAGATCTTTAGTCTCTAGTTTCATTTGTTCCTCTCACATCCCTAGTGATTTGTGGAGATTATAATGGATTGTTTTAAATGTTTTAAAAACTCTAATGGAAATTATGTCTGTTTTCTGCTTTTTGCACACCCAGTTATGGATGTGTTTGATTAATAAATCATGGGGAAATGAACTAATTATTCTTTAATGATTACAGTCTTCTGGGGAGAGAACACATTGCAGGATAAGAGATGGGAATGAAAAAGAATAAGAGGATTTGGTGTTGATAGGGTTGGTAACCAACATAGAACCGGAAGTTCTAGAAGATTCTCTCCAGTAAGAAACACCTTGCAGGAAGGGGCAAGTTGGCTAGAGCTTCCAATGTACAGAGGAGTGATGGAATGCATGAGAGAGTGTTGCCACTTGTTCCCATAATTGCAGATTTGGGAAGTCATTAGAGAAAGAGCGAAAGGTGCCTTGTATGTGCATGTCCTTAGAGGGCTTTCCGTTTCTCTCTTCATGTCAATGTTTGAGGCAGACAAGAAGTATGAGCAAACCTACCACTGGGGTTTCCTACTTGGGAAACAGACTTGTTCAGCCCAGTGGTTCTCAGATAGTAGCCTGCATCAGAGCCACTGGGAGGACTTCTGAAAATGAAGACAGATAGACTTAACTCCAACAGTTCCTAGCTCGTAAGCTTGGGAGTGAGACTGAGAATTTGCAAGTTTAAGAACATCACAAGGGCTGTTGATGTTGATCCCAGAAGACTGATCTTTGGGAAGTATTCTTTCTCTACTCCCATGCCATCTTCTCTCTTCCACACCTTCTTGTTCCCCATCCCAGCCTTATTGGAATCCTTCCTGAGCTACTTTATTCCTTAATTTCTCATACTTTCACCTGCCTGGACTTCCTGTTTACCTCTTCCTTCTTTTTCCATATACAAAATATAGACATATATCCCACCCTACTTGACTCTCTTCCCAAATAGCAAAAAACTTCATTATTTTGAAGACTAAAATGTACAAGTGTCAGGAGGCATAACAAGTGCCTCCCCCTCGCTGGCCAGAGCACCAGCTGCAGGCAATGTGGGTTGGTGTAGGTTGGCCAGAACATGAGGTTCCCCATGGCTGAAAGAGCTGCCGGAGGCTAATTTGCTTTGGCTAAGTTTCCTGCAATGGACCAGGGAGAGGGCAGAGGACACGGAGTCACACAAAGGGCAGCCTTTAGGCAGGTTCAAGTTCAGTGCACAGAAACTTAGGTTACAGGTTCTAAAGTCTGATGGAGCAAGAATCAGAATCCCCTAGAGGGCTTCTTAAATACTCATCACCGGGTCCCTCCTCCAGACCTAGTCATTTAGCAAGACACAGAAAGGGTGAGAGCAGACTGACCAACTGTCTTGATTTGCCCAGGACCAAGGGGTTCCTAGGATGTGAGCCATCAATACCAGGGAAGTCTTGAGTGAAGGAGGATAAGCTGATCACCTTATGTGGGTTTAGAAACTGTATTTCTACCACATTCTCAGATGAGGTGACTATCACTGGTCCCTGGGCTGCCTTTTGAAAATTACAGCTTTCTTATTCCCAAGGACCTGGGGCGGGGTGCTGTGTCCCTGGTCTTCATCAGAGGAGCTTCAGTCCAGCCTCCGAGTGACTGCAGCTGGGAAGGTACACATGGACACAGGAAAGAATGATCACAGTGTCCAAGATTGATGGTGGTGAGGATGACTGACTGGTCAGCAAGACGGGGCTGGGGGCGAGAGGATACCTGTTACCCCAGCGAATTCAGTCCAGGGCCCTTTGCCCTTCTCACTGGGGAATAGGCCTGTGAGTTGGTCTGGAAAGGAAGCTGGGTGAAGAGGAAAACTCTACTTCCTCGGGGTCTAGCTAGTACAAGAGTCGGCAGTTGGGAGGAAGAGAAGCCGGCATGGAATGAAATAGAGCTAATTGTAAACTGGGCATCTGTACTTGGGAAGAAGATTCAGGACGAATTTAATGGCTAAGCAGTCAATTTATAAAATAGTGCATGATGTCTAAGTGCCAATCATCTCTCCTCATGAGTTCAGGCAGCCCAGGAAGAGGGGAGCACAGTGGAACCATCTGTATCCTACTACTCCCTCCCCTTCTGGCAAGTTACCAGATTCGAATGTGAAGGGTCTCCCTGCAGGGGCATGTTTTTAGGAACCAGGGGGCACAAGGCCAGAGGTGACTATTTGTTGCATAAAAGAATGAATGTGAGTGTGAGACTATATTTTTTCTGTAGTCAGTCACCATTAGACCCTCGTCTGTTTTAATGAAAGTACTTTCTATTTGTAAATTGATTTTATTTTTACTTTTTTTTTGAGATACAGTCTCACTTTGTGGTAAATTGGTTCTATTGGTACATTTTATATACACATTATAATCACAAAGGACATTGAGACTTTGTACCAGTACATGACATCACTTACGCAGCAAGGCTTTGGCATCTCAGACTCATATTCAACATTCTGAGTTTTTTCTCCCACGCTTCCCCTCAGAATGTTGGTTGGCTTTATCCCTCTTGTGTGATGACCCTGCCAAGAAACTTCTGGGAGTCTTGAAGCATCCTATTCAACTCAGAAACAGTTTCAGTTATCTATTAGTTAGCACCTACTGTTTCATCTTTCTCCCAGATGATCAGCATATCTATGAGGAACTGATACAACCTAAGTCTATGCTGGATACTTCTGAATGCTGAGTTGTAGATGCTGAGATGTAGTGTTATAAACTTTTTTTATTCCTAAAAACCAGTCTAATGCTTTGTACAGAATTTCCTGAGAATAAATATGAACTCTTGATAGATGAAAGAAGATGAGCGTACTTGCAGAAAATCTCTTTTACTGAGGTAAGTTTGTCTGCA
Organism: Thryonomys swinderianus; assembly: GCA_004025085.1. Classification (NCBI taxonomy): domain Eukaryota; kingdom Metazoa; phylum Chordata; class Mammalia; order Rodentia; family Thryonomyidae; genus Thryonomys; species Thryonomys swinderianus. Next base: position 18,518 of record PVIC010001839.1, on the reverse strand, counting down.
TAACTCCTTTCACCTTTAGGTTAGTTTTTACCCAAATGTATTTGGCCTTTTATGCAAATACATTCCAAAGACTGTTTCAACCTTACGGAGGCTTGTGATCCAGCCACCGTAAACTCCCCCTCTGGTCCCATACTGTAACTGCACTGAGAGATGTATTGAATCTGAGGGGCTTTGAGGCTACTTGGTTGGGGGTAGAATCCTCATTTTCTCTGGGCTTTTTGGGTCCCCATTAGTCCTGTCTTCAGTAAATCATGGGAATGAGGTTATGCGCAGACCTGATTATTAGTGTCAGGGTTTATTCCAAATAGCTTTTAAAATGACAGGTCTTAAAATTCTAGAATCGTTATGAGCCTGGAGAAATGACTTAAGATTTCGAGGTCTGTGTTTAGATTTCTACAAAGGGAACATTCTAAGTTATCTGTCAGTTCAGGAGGTTGCAGAAGGTCAGTGCTGAATCACAGTTGATGCTCATGTTTGTAATGCCATTATGCACAACTTTTCGTTGGTGAGGACCAACTACAAGGCCACTAAGCCTGGGAGAGGCGAGGTAGGTTGAGTTTAGGTATGACCCCCTCTGTCTCCTTAGGGAACCAATAGGAAGAGGGGCTAAAGAGATGAGCCTGGAGAGCACTAGGGATTAGTAATCCCCCATCCTTGGGAAATTTGCAGGAAGGACAAACCCAGATCTCATGTAGCCCAGCCCAGTGGCCCTGTCTTCTCATCCTTTTCCAAGCCCTGTCTGCATGACAGGCACCCATGCACTCAGCTCTCTGGCATCTGGGGTGACGCGGAGCAGCGTGGAGTCCTGCTCATTCCCTGGCACGCAGTGCAGCCAGGTTGGTGCCCAAGGGGTGAAGGTGCATGATTCACTTGCCGTGTGGGCACACCTCATTTCCCCTGGCTGATGTCCTACTTGGCTTGTTCTGCCTGAGGCTCAGCAAGGCTCAGAAGCTAGTCAGCCATTTCCAGTGGGGAAATGAAGACTGGGGATCCAGCCCTGGACCTACTTTTAATACTTGAACTTTCAAAAGCTACTTTACCTGCAGGCTTAAGTTTCTCAGTCTGCTGAGCCTGGGTTACTGAAGATTTTTGCTGTACATGGGTTGCAGGAACCACTAGCAGCAACACTTTTGAGCTTGTTAGAAAGGCAGGCTTGTTTATATAGGGGCGGTGGGTAAGGGAAGGGGAAAAATGAGAATTAAGTTGTGTCATTCTGGTACAAATTCTCAATGTGGAATGTAATTGTGATGTGTATGTATAATGTACCAATAAAAAGTACCAATAAAAAAAGAAAGAAAGGCAGCATCTCAGAGCACCTCTAGACCAAATGAATCAGAGTTTGCATTCTACAAGACACCCAGGAAATTTGAATACAGTTGGAGGAACTTAGCTTCATGATCTCTAAGAATGTCTTCCATACTTCTGTCTGTTATTCTGTGCCTTAAGGAACTCTGAGCACTGTCTCTTCAGATAAGCAGATAATCCTTCCCCAGCAGGGACTGCCCTGTGATTTCCACATGCACTGTCTAGGTGCACCTTCTCAGTGCCAGCTTTTTAAAGGTGGCTCCTTATGTTAGTCAAGGACAAGTTCCAGAAGTCTTTCCTCTGTGGATTTCTCTCTCTCTCTCTCTCTCTTTTTTTTTTTTTTTTTTTGTCCCTGAGGACTAACCCAAAGAGCAGTAAGCAATCAGCTGCAACTGAATTTAATTCACTTTCTGCCCTATTATCACATATTTCCTCTACCCTGATTTTACAAAGCCTGGTCAGATGCTCCATCTTGCAAGAGAATATCTTCTAATGTGGGAGAAAATTTAGAAGTCAAATATATGTCCTACATAGAAGACCACTGTATATACATTTCACTGTCTGTAAGTGGCTCAGTAACAGACACAGGAAGAAGACACAGAGAGAAAGAAAGGGTGGGAGGGGAGAAGAGAATAGGGTGGGAAATTCCCTGGAGTGAGTGTGTGTGTGAGGTGGGAACAAGCTACTGCTTAGCCAGTCTCAGCTCTTTCAGTCTTTTTTAGATGTGAACATACGTTCTGCGCTGAGTGTGATTCTAGTTTTTCAAATTTGCATAGTTTGAATAATGTGGCTTCTGCTAAGTGAAAGACAATGATTGCATCTGATATTCAGCCAGAGAAATAGAAACCAGTTTCATTGCTTGAATTAAAAAAAAAAAAAAAGCAAAACGAAACACTCAACTGGTCGCATGAAGGTCTACAAGTTCCTAACACAAGGTCTCCCAGAGGACAGAGTGATTTTTTTTTTTTTTTTGACACAGGGTCTCACTTTGTAGTTCAGGCTCGCCCTGAGATCACTATGTAGCCCAGGCAAGCCTCAAACTCAGCAATCCTCCTGCCTCTGCCTCCTGAGTGCTGGGATTACAGGCGTGAGCCACCACGCCCAGCACAGGACAGAGTGATTTTGTTGTTTGGAGCTTTTCCTTTCATGCTCATTTCCAATTTTCAAGTAAGAAGAGATTCCCTCTCATGGTATATAGTCAGCTCAGACACGCACAAAAGGCACCAACTGGGACAATCAATGAAAGTACATGAGAATATAGTTAAGGAAGAGTAATAGAGGAATGTTTCCTTCAATGCCTTCACTAGACTGTTTGTCCCTCTGAGAAGCCAGGCTGATGGCTGAGGACAGAGATGCTGGAAGACTGAATTTCTCTCTCTCTTTATTTTTTTGGGTGTGTCTGGAGGTAATTTGTGTCCTGTTTCCATCACACTATGCTCTATGTGTTAGAATTTCAGGATTTGCACCACAGGTTCAAGGAATGGTAAGATGAAGCCTTAAAAATGGGGGTTTGACAATTGCAGTGAAATCGTGCCAACTCTGAATTATGTTGTCATGTGAAAACACCAGTCCAAATCCACTTCTTTATTTAGTGAACTGCCTTAAAATGTAAAAGATACAGCTGAAAGGAAACACATATACGTTTTCAGGAGTAGTAATATAAACACAAAATACAAAATTAGACTTGGGGAAATATAAATTAGTGGGACAGGTCAAGCCTGGGTGACAAAGCTGAGCATGTCTGTCAGATCAGCAGAGGCATGTGACCCTCAGAGCTGCTGTAATCGGGCTGCACTTGACCACATGCAACTTTAGCTAAAGACTAAGTCTTGCCTTTTTAAGGTCATGAAGTGAATAATGCACACACAGCACAGCAGAGACCTACCTCACCTGTTGGACAAATGCCCAGAGGGTTTGGATCGACTTGTAGCTCAATGTGAGCCAAGCTGTGGAGGCACATTCTCATTTTACATCAACATTCTGGACAGTGTGGCGGGACAAAGCCCTTCAGGGGTTCACAGTGTCTCTCCACCCATCAGAGAAGTAGCAACAATATTAGGGAATGTGTGCTTGTGTGTGTGTCCCTTTTGAACTTTCGTGCTCAGTTCCAGTTGTTGGTTTTTGTTTCTTTAAAAAGGACATTGATCAGAGAAGTGGCAGAGATGGGACTTTTCTCTTGGCATCTAAGCCCATAGCAGTGCTGATGTCGTAAAAGCCTCCCTAGGAAAAGTTCATAGCTTCTCAGTCTCTCCACGAACAGCTGGGGCAGCAGCAGCAGCAGCAGCAGCAGCAATGTCAGTGGGCTGGTGGGGTGTTCTGGACTCCAGATAAATATGGCATTCATGGTCATTCATGCCCTCTTCATGTGTGTGCTTTGAAAGCCCCAATGCCTTGGGCTTCTCCTGGATATCATCAAGGGATAATGCTGCATACAGCATGCATCTTGTCCTTATTATTTTCCATCAGACAGGACCTGCATTGAACAAATGAAGATGAAATGCATCAGCTGAGACTCAGCTTCATCCTTTCCTGCTTGTGCCTGGTAGGACAAGTGTAATTCTTGAGACAGCTTGAACTGGGTATGGATCCCAGTGCTGCCCTTCAACAGAACACTTCTTTTGGACTAATCCTGAAACTGACACTCAGTCTCCCACCCCACCCTGTAAAATGAGGATTTCAACCCCTTACTCAAGAGTTGTAAGCCATGAATACACTCATGAAAATAAGTGGCTGGCTGAGTACATTCCACTGTGTTCTTCACACCTTTTCTGGCAGGAAAACGATGCCTATCCTGCGCTCTGGATCTTTCCCTCTATTCTCACTTGGGACATGACCAGAGGTCTATCTTCACTTACCACTTCACTATCCTCTTACCTATCTACTGGATTCCCTCCCATCCTCCACGCACCATCCTGCTCAATTTTCTAAAACCAGCTATGCCATCAGGCAGCATCCCTGTCTCTGTAATTTCATCACCAAACACTTAGAATTCTCCTCTTCACTTTTTGAACTTCCCAGTAGTCTCCAAAAGTCTCACTAATTTGATCATTCCTCATCTAATGATATAGGTATATTTCCAAGGTTTGTCATCTTTCTGTAGATTTTGATTTCTTGAAGGCCTTTGAAGGTCAGCTCCTCTCAGTCTGTTTGTTTTTTGTTTTTTGTTTTTGCTGTACAGGGGATTGAAGCTGGCCCTTGTGCTCGCAAGGTAGGCATGGTATTATGTGAGTAATATCACTGGCCCTTCCCCTCCAAGTTTCTTTTTCTTTCCTACCTTTGTAGTATCATTCCCTTATTATTATTGAGAACTTCCACATAGGTTCTCCAAGCTGCTTTCCTCTCCACGTTTCTCAAATATATGTCATGGGTAGGCCAGAGGTCGGCCAATTTCTTGTGTAAAGGGTCAGGTAGTCACTATAATAATTTTTGTAGGGTTACAACCCTGCCATATAGCATAAGAAGCTGTGGCCAATATATAAGGCAATGAACTAGCTAGGAGCTGATAAAACTTGGCTTACAAAACAGTAGATGGGTCTGATTTGGCTATGGACTGTTGTTGGCTAGTGCTTTCTTCCTAGTAGAAAGAGAATAAACAAGAGGCAGATATACCAGATTTTCTTTGACATGTTGGTTAAATTAATTCACCTCTATACTCCTCATTATCTTTATCTGTGTTGATGGTGATTATGGTAATGATACTTTCCTTAAGATGTTGTTTACAGGGGAAGCGAGATAATGTGTATTGCCCTAGGTCTTGGTTCAGTAAATTTTAGTTTTCCTTTCTACTCTCCTCCCTCTTCTGATTCCTCTCTCTGCTCTTACAATCCCTGTCTCCCCTGCTTCTCTTTCTGCCTCCTTACCTTCTACAGTTGCATTCACGATCATGTTTCCATTTCCATGTCTCACCTCTCTTCTGAGTTAAAAATCTATACATTCAAATTTGGGCATGGTGGTACCTATCTGTAATCCTACATCACTGTGGGAGGCTGAGGCAAGGGGATTCAAATTTTGAACCTAGCCTGGCCAATTTAGCAACTTAGTAAGACCCTGTTACACAATAAAATTTAAAGAGAGTTGGGAAAGGGTAAGTAGCTCAGTGCATAGGCCCTGGGTTCGATGCCCATTACCACAAAAGAAAAATAAAAAAACCTACATATTGGTGACAGTCAGGTAATTCTGCTCCATTTTTATCTAAAGCTCTCCATGTTTGAAAGAAAGTACAGTGTTTAACCAAACAGGCCTTCTCCTGACCTCCTCATGTCATGGAAGTCTTTGGTATTGCTTCTCTCCTGGAAGAGACTGGGACAGGCCTCTCCCTCAGCTGTCTCTGCCCTTTCCCCTCTATTCCCGACCATCATTTCATATGCACTCCTTATTACCCTTGAATATGGTATCTATATACCTGGGATGTTCCTTATTAACCCATTTTGCTGACAGAGCCAAGTTACTCTTTCTCAAGCAGAGCAGAGTTATGCCATTGTCCAGGCTATAATGTCACTGAAGCCTTTTCCATCTTCCCGAAACCCACCACCTGGCATTCAAAATCCTGTATGGTCAGCACTACAAGTACCAACCCCCAAGCCCAGGGTATTTGTTCAGCCTTCTTTAAACTGGTTAATTCTTCTGTTTCTGCAGCCTTTCCTTTGCCTGGACAACACTCGCCAGGCTGTCTCTGCTTATCACATTCTTATCTAGTCCCTAGAAGCTAGGCCAGAGCTTTAAAACCACTGAAAACAACACTGAGATTTCATCTCACTCCACAAAGAGTGACTGCTATTGTGAAATTAACCAGCAACAAATGCTGACAAGGCTGTAGGGAGAAAGGGACCCTTCTCCATTGTTGGTGAGATCGTAGACTGTTGCAACCATTGTGGAGATCAGTGTGGAGATTCCTCAGAAAACTAGGATTAGAAGCCCCATTTGACTCTGCTATTCCCCTGTTAGGAATATACACAAAAGAATTAAAAGAATCATATCATAGTGATGTATGTGCTATGACCCATGTTCATAGCTGCTCAATCTGTGATAGCTAAATCTTGGAAACAACTCAAATGCCCATCAACTGGAGACTGGATTAAAGAAGATGTGGTTTTTAAAAATGGAACATTACTGTGCCATAAAGAATGATAAGTTTGAGTCTTTATACTCAAATGGATGCACCTTGAGGACATACTCATAAGTGAAATAAATAGATCACAGATGTTCATACCATATCTTTTCTCTGGTATGAGAATCTGTAGATGAATTCTACAATGTATGACAGATATTGTGAAATAGAAAATATTTGAAGGGAAAAGGGTAGGGATAAGTAACTAGGGGAAAGAAAAAATGTGATGTCAGAAAAGGAAACAAAGCATATGTATACAGGTGGCAGAAGGTTGTAGGGTGGGCAGGAGAATGGGAAAAATGAGAATTAAGTTGTGTCATATACTGGTACAAATTTTCAATACTGAGTGTGATCACGATGTGTATATAAAATGTACCAATAAGGCCGGAGGGTTAGCTCAGTGGTTCCGGCGCCTGCCTCGCAAGCGCAAGGTCCTGAGTTCAATCCCCGGTAACCACATACAATGCTGGGCGTGGAGACTCACGCCCACCAGCAATCAATACCACATACCACAATCCGGGCGTGGTGGCTCACGCCTCAGGAGGCAGAGACAGGAGGATTGCTGGGTTCGAGGTTTGCCTGGGCTACATAGTGAGCTCAGAGCCAGCCTGAACTACAAAGTGAGACCCTGTCTCAAAAAAAAAAAAAGTACCAATAAAGAATTCAATTAAAAAAGAAACCCACTGTGGCCAGACGCATGGCCCCTTGCCTCCTGTTGAGGCTCTGTGTCCCACCCTAGATTTCAGAGCCTGTTTACACCTGTGTTTATCTCCTGAAATGCATCTCCCTGGGTACTTTTGTAAGTCTTGTGAGTTTGCATTTGCTCTCTTTTTTTATTACAATCTCTGGAGAGATTTGATAAATGTTTCACTGTGCACCTGGCCCCAGAACTGTGTCTGCCTAGGCCATAAGCTTGCTGAGCTGGTACGGAGCCCTGTAGCCAGCTCACCTTAGGGCAGCATTGGCAGCTCCTGACCTCCTCCTTGGGCAGAGTCTGTCTGTTGGAAAAAGCCAGTGCAGAAGAACAAGTTTCACTTTCCAGGGCTCTGGCTGTGAGTGAACCTTCCGTGCCTGTGACTTTGGTTGCTGGGTAGTGAGTGTGCTTGTCTGGGTAAGAGCGTGCTTCTGGGTGGGTGTGCAGCAGGTATGAGGGAGTATGAGTGCATGTACTTGGGGTGCCGTACACGTGGAGGATGCAATCAGGTGTATGTAAGTGAGTGGAGGTGCTGGGCCATGTTGTGTATGAACTTGTATATGCATATAGGCTGCTCGTGCATTAATAAGTTTACAGAGAAGCTGTGTGTGTATATGTGTGTGTGCATGTGCATTGTTGAGTGTCAAATGCATGGGGGAACAATAAGGGCAATAGGCATGTATGTAGGTGTATGTGCACATTTGTGGTTGTGCAGTCTCAGAGATCCTGCTGTAAAAGAACAAGAGACCCTCCCCCAACTTTTCCTGGGGTTTTATTCTTATCAATGGAAAAAGCCTCAGAAATAGAAAATAGAGTGAAACGTTCTGAAAGTACAGCTGCTGAATGATAAAATCAAAGGGCAAATGTCATTCTTGGTTTCCTGTCAGTAAATGGAAATGAGCCACCCTTAAGCTTCTGGGCGGCCTTTGAGGTTCAGCGCCTGGGCTGCTCCACCTCTGGAGAACCCAGAGGGTGCAGGCTCTGCTCTGTCCAAACCCGACCAGGGCTGTGACCTCCTTGTGTCAGGGCAGGCAAATCCTATTCACCTCATCTTAGTGACTCCGTGAAGGACAGAATGGTGACACTGGCTCTGAACTGATGAATCTACATTCTCTCCTTTTCCTCCACTCTGAGAATGGAAGAACTGGCAAAGCCAGTTACTGTTTGCCTATAAATCATAAATATGGCTTGTGATTACACCCTGACCAAAGGTCCTGGACTATGAGGGAATTGACAGTAGCTGTTTATGAGAACTGACTTTGGCATCAGAGGCTTGCATTCACGCAAAACTTTACATATACATTCAATACATAAAACCACCAAGAACACCACTTTTGCAGTAAGCTGGAGGAGTGCAGTGGGGAGGTGGGACTGCTGGAGATCTGCCCCTCACTATGCCCTCACCCCATCCTCCTACCCTTTCCAATTTGAAACCTTCCTCCCATGAAGACCAAAGGCCTCACTGTAAAGGGAAGTAAAATGAATTGTCCAAGGTCACAAGGAGTGTGGGGTGCAGCCCAAAAAGAAGTAGCCTCCTTAACAGCACGTCTCAACCACCTTGACCTGTCATTCTGGACTAGTCCTGAGACCCAACAGGGCACAGAGGGTTACAAAGGGGCTGGATGGCAGGCTAGCTGGCTTCAAGCGCTTCCTCAACATGGAGTTCTGAGAGTAAAAGAGTGAAGCTGCTATTTGCATTTGTGTTCAGTGAAGACTGTAGTGGATCTTTTACCTTTTGTTTTTGTTTTTGTTTTTTTTGAGACAGGGTCTCGCTTTGTAGTTCAGGCTAGCTCTGAGCTCACTACAGAGCCCAGGCAAGGCTCGAACTCAGCAATCCTTCTGTCTCTGCTTCCCAAGTGCTGGGATTACAGGCATGAGCCACCACACCCGGCAGATCTTTTACCTTTTGATGTGCTGAGCCCAAGCAGAAACCTGCCCTTCTGGGGAAGCATACACTCTCACTCCTACTGATAAACATTAATACCACATCCACTATCTTCAGAATTGATAACAGTGGTTCAAGGTGTCTACCTTGGAGGAAGGTCTCCCTTTCTGCTCTGAGCCAGCTTTTGGCATTATGACCAAGGTTTAATGATACCCCATTAGCTTTCCTGAACAGATAATTCAAGTAATCACAGCAGCATCCTTAGGAAGTGGTGGTTATTACTAATCACAACATCTCCACTTAACCAGTTTGGAAACTGGGGCACAGGGTGTGTAGTGACTGCCCCGCGGCTCACATAGCTAGAGGGGAGCAAAACCAGATTCAGATCAGAGACCATTTGGAACTTTGCCTGTGGTCCTTATGGATGGGTTGTTAGTCCTCTGCTGGCCGAGGGAAGGGTGAGCAGGGCCACAAGCCTCACGCTGGCCATGGGTCTCAGCTCTCCAATTGGTGGCACTAAGCACTGTCACTATCTCGGCTGTGCTCTGGTTGGTCTTTCAGACACACAAGTCCAGTTATGTCAAGTTCCAGCCTTGCTCACATCTCTGTGTATGTCACGTCTGGGCAAGTGTAAGTTGGTGGCTTCTTACTGTCCTTAGAGTAAAAGCAACATCCTTAAGAGGACCCTCAGTTCCCTGCTAGATTCAGCTTCTGCCTACCACAGGGCCTAACTCTGTCTCGCACCTGCCTTTGCCTGCCTGTAGATTTTCCAATCTGACTCTTCTTTTGGTGATCAGCTTGATGTTAGCACCTTCTAGGTCCATTTCAATATTGTATGTTCTTATGGCTTGATGCTTCTTTCCTTCCTGGTCCTCACCTGACTTTGTTGTTACACTGCTATTAGTGTGACTGTTTGGTTGAGTGAGATAAGTCATTCTCACCTGACAGTGAGCTCCCTGAGAGCAGAGCCCTCGTGTGTCGTGGCATCCCTAGGGCCTTACACATGAGCTGACCTATGCCAGTGAAACAGCGAGCACATGAGGGTGACGGTTCTGGCTTTGAGATTTTATATTGCAAAGTGGGAGCTGACCCCTTCCATTACCTGGCTTCAGGGACTCCAAGGATCCCCAAATTAGATTCTGGTGGAGTTTATGCTCCCCGGACCACATGTTTAATAACAACACTGGATGTTTGTGGGAACCACATCATTTGCAAAGACTCTTTCCCTGCCTTACCCTTGTTTAACAAAAGGCAGAGAATGCCACCCTCCATTTGCAGTTGAGGAGCCTGCAGTGTGATGCAGCCTGCTTCAGGTCACCCAGTTAAGCTGGGAGTTCAGAGTGGGGCCTCGGTGTTTGGAGGTCCCATCTCTTTCCTCATCCCTTCCCAGGCACCCCAAGGGGGCCTCCTCTGTGAGTTGCTCTTTACTCTCAGTCCTGAGGGAGCTAATCTCTCATAAAAGGCACAGTCATTATTTCCTTCTTCCAAATCAGCAGTGACCTTTGCTTCTGTATCTCCTAATCGAAAGGGAGTGCCAGGCTGCACCTGAGTACAGGTCCTGCCCCATCTGGGAAGAGGGAATGACAAACCAGCCAAGCCCCCACTTGAGGTCCCCTGGGGACACTGCGCATCTCTAATTCAGCGCTGTCAGACCAGCATTATCTCTTGGGTACCGTCTCTGGAAAATATGTTGTAACCAGCTGCCTCTTCAGCACCACGCTGCTTGCCCAGCAGTGACACATCACTTTGCAGACCACGAAGCCGTGGCCTGTTGACTTCTAGACCTGAGGCTGGCGCAGGAACGTGTGTTGGCTGTACAGAATGTGAGGAGTCGGGGTTGGGACACTGTTAAGTGAATGGGGGGGACAGGACCTGACCCTGCCTTGTGTGTCCAAGCTAGGCAGGTGCAGGAGGAAGCAAGTGAGAAGGGCCGTGCTGGGTAGTTCTGCACTGCTTGCTCCCACACAGCCCAGTGCATACCTCCAGGCGTGCAAGGGCGTAAACAGCCACCAGAGAACTTTCCATCCACCCCCTCCCAGCATGGAGTTTCCCCACTGTAGAATCAAGAAGGGTTCTGTTCTCTGGCTCCAAGTTAAAAGGAAAACTTTCCTTCTGTATGGCAGGCAGGATTGTTCTTGGTGTATCAGAGGCAGAAGGGGTTGTAAGTGGCTCTATCTGGCCTTTATGAAGGAAATTATTCCCAGAGGAGAAATATGTGCTCTGGGCTCTCCTGGCTGGACCTCGCAGCACTGACTGGAGGCCAGGTGTACAGAACCCCTAGTTGAGTACAGTCCGGCTGCTTGTCTGTCCTGTCCTAGCCTGTCCCTGCTCATCCCAGCCTTCTGGCCAAGACTTAGGCACTCACCTGATCCCCACAGAGCATCTTCGGTGGGAACAGCAACACGTTGGTGCCCGTCTGTCCTGGGTGCATGTCCACGTGTGGCATCCATGTGTGGCGCCTGCGCCCCACCTCTGCCCACAGCCAAGCTACAAGTCCAGTTTCTCAAGAGGCACTTCGATGTTGAAAGTGTACCAGAAGACCCAGAACAGCAGACTGAAAGCCAGGAACAGAGCTCCTGTGTAGACCAAGAAGTCCCAGTAATTCAGAGTGGCAAAAATCCCCAGCAGCAAAAGGACCAGGCCCACGGCGTCGCATAGGACACCGAGGATGAGGATGAGCACACAGCGCCCGGGATGGCATCTTCCACAGGGCCTGCCCAGGAGCATTGCCTGAGAGCAGCCAGAGGAGACCAGCTACACTCCCAGGGCTGATTTGCATGTGAGGCAGCAGTGCTGCCCGCCACTGCCTTCTCTCTCTCTGGGTGTGGGCAAATGAGTGAGCCAGCGTGTCTTGGAGCCACAAGGAAGTACACGTGGGTCTACCTTTATGAGTCTGGCAGCCAGTGGGGCAGGATAGCTCTTAACTATTTCATAGCTCAGGAATGAAGCCAACCAAAACAATCTGAGGTCACTGATCGTCAGGCGGGTCATCACTAGAGCCAGCCCAGCTCTGTGGCAGAGGAAGCAGGGTGCCCATGGGATGATTCAGGGGTCCTGTGGCCTTGCAGGAGGGGCTGTTCCACATTTTGTTCTCTGATGTGGGAGCCAGATTGCCGAACACTCCTTTCTAAGACTCAGTGGCTTCATCTGATAGGATGGAATAGAGTAGTTTTCTGCCTTCTGGCTCTTCCTCTCTCTGCTCCTGGTGTATACAGGAAGTTTTAGATAAAGGACATAGATCTCTGTAGACATCAATAGATCTTGAGATGATCCTGTAAGGATTAGTCATTGTTAGTGAGAGAAGAGGTCCTTGTCTTGTACCTTCTCCCTTTTGAAGACTGAAGGAGCAGAACATCCTGCAGTGATGGATAGGCAGAAAATAGATGCACACAAATACAAAGGCAGAGCTGGAGTTTAAATGGACAGACAGAGGACAAGTGTGTGGGACCTCTGGCCTCTCTTAGTACTGGACCCCACTGGATCAAGGGGCAACCTCCAGACAGAAGTGAAGCAATGTTACACGATCTGTTGATTCCGTGTGCTCTGCACTGACTGCCTTGAGGTTTGCTTTCTCTCTTGTAATGGGATTTACCCATGAGCTCTTCCAGACGCTGCATGCATTTCAGAGGCGTTATGTACAAAATGAGTGACCTACAACCATGGCTACTGTGTGGAGTGAGAATCATGTGGGAAGAACACAGTGACAGCTCTTGGCCGCCTTGGCTTTGCTATACAGCTGATTGCCCTACTATTCTATTCCTGAGCCAGGTAGAACCTCCAACAAGATTTCAAACCTTTCTAGGCCTCAGTTTCTCCAGATAATTGAAAGAAACAACTTCTGTTCTCTTTCACCTTTCCCAGAGGGCAAAAACAAATAGGAGGCTCAAATTTATTTTCCTCCATGTCAAACAGAGCCAAGATGAGAGAGAAGCTTTCAGAAAGGGTTTTGGGGAGAGTGACAGGAAAATGACATACATAGCCAGAGTTTTTAGGGTCTAAACACTAAACGCTTAATTTGACCCAAACCAGGTACCCTATCTAAAGCATTTCTAAGTAGGAAGTGCCGAAACTGAGGTCAGCCTCCTACCCAGGATCTGTGGGCTTCCTAGCATCTTCTCAGAAGGGGTCAGGCACCTAGGCACAACTACCTCCAATTGCTGGGGAAGCCATGAGCATTCTCGTGAACAGTTCCAGCTTCTACTAGGAGAGATTTTCTTCGGAAGAACAGTGGATGACCAGCAATGGTTTCTCCTCAGGGAAGGTTAGGCACCCTGAATGCAGCTGTATGTATAAGGTTAGGTATGTCTCATGCTGCCTGCATACAAGTTCTGATGTACTTTTCAGAGTTCTCTGTGTGTATGTATGCGTGTGTATGTGCACACACGAGTATGTAGTCTAAAGTATGTCTAGTCCAAGGTGAACAAAAATTGTAGCATTAAAATTTTTGTGTGGTGGGAAACCCCTTAGTCTCGGTCACTAGGATTATCAGTTATGCACTCTGATGCTCCAGGGGCCAGGAAAGCATCTCCACTCTGTCTCCATTTCAGGGCAGCCTCACTCAACATAGAGGCTGAGCGTCCCAGGGAAAAGTTGGTTAGGCTCTCAGTCTCCTCAAGGGTTTTAGTAGTACAGTGGTACCTCCATATCCACAAGAAATTGATTCATCCCAGGATATGCTCCTTCTACACATACTCAAGTTCGATTATGTTAAATAGCATAGCATTCACATGGAACTAATGCACATTCTCTTGTGCTTAAAGTCCTTACCTAGTTATAGTACTTAAATACTCAGTGCAATGTAAATTGTAGTTGTTATATTGTTATGCTGTTTTCTTTAGGGAATAATGACCAAGAGAGACCATATGTGTTCAGCACTGACATTATTTTAATTATTTGGATCCGAGTGTTATTTGGCTGATTGCATGGATGTAGAATCCACAGTTACTAAAGGTTGACTATACTATTTGTTTCTCTCTCTCTCTTTCTTTCTGTCTCTGTCACACACACACACACACACACACACGTGCACACATGCATACACGCAAACACTTCTAGCTTAAGACCAATGATATATTCACAAAGAAAAGAACCAAATCTATATCATTCACTGGTTCAGTACCCAGAGCTCAGCAATTCCTTGGTGTGCATCCTCCAGATCACAGACACCTTGTTTCTGCCTTTCAGAATCAGGTTGCTGGCACATTCTGTTCTGCATTTGGCAGAACACATGAACATCTCTAACTGTGGGCCCCAGCAAGCTGGCATGAGCAGTCTTCTACAGTGCACAGGGCAGTTCTCTTTATCCTGGCCTTGCAGTGGCCTTTCCTGTGTGTGGAAGCAGTCTAGGTATTTGTACAGCAGGGATATTTGACAAAAAGCCAGCTGAATGCAAGCTGAGCTCTGGCATGAGGCAGGCTGAGAAGAGGAAACCGGAAGTGAGAGTAAGTAGGAAGAGTGGGAAGTGGGAAATGGTTGAGGTGGAGGCTGGCCTAGACCCAAGGGCAGCTTGTTAGCAAGAAACATTCACCTAGTCTGACAAGAAACAGCTTGTATTCCTTTTAAGCAAGAAGGCCACCACCACCACCCTCTTTCCATAGTACTTCTCTATGACGCACTCACCCTGCCATGACTAGGAGCCCTGTTGGAAATAGCTGTGTGGCTTTGCTAGGGCCTCCAACTTAGTGGCTTTAACAACAGGCATGTATTTTCCGAAGGTTCTGGAAGCTGAGCCTGAGGTTGGGGTGTTGGCAGAGTTGGTTCCCATGAGGCTTTGAGGGAGAAGGTATTTCAGTCTTTAACTTCTGGGGATTCACTGGCAATCTTTGGTGTTGCTTGGCTTCGGGAAGCCTCACTCCAGCCTACAGTTGTCTTTACTTGGTGCTCTCCCTTTGCCACATTTCCCTTTTCTCATAAGGACACCCAGTCCTATTGGATCAGGAACACACCCTTTCCCATGTGACTTCCTCTTAATGAAATGCATTCACGAAGACTTGCAGGATATGGTCACCTTTCGAGGTTGTGAAGGTTAGGACTTCAGCAAGACTACCATATATCCCTTTAGCTAAACTATTTGTTTGGGCACCCTTTAACTTCAAACTGTCTTGCCGATGGGACATTTAAAACCTCAAGCTAAGGCTTCAGAAACACCCATAAGATAATGGAGCACTATCAGCATCCCAAGGAGTGTGGCCTGCCCTACTGCCAGATAGTGGGGAGCACACATCAGACCCAGGACTTAGATTCCACCAGCTGCCTCTGCAGTGCTGGAAAGGGCTGCAAATGCAAAGCTCCTGCTGCCTAAGCTCTGGGCATCGTCCTCTCATCACCAAGCCAGGGAGCTCATCCCTCCTGAGGCCCCAAGCAGTGAAAAGCTTGCGCTGAGCTGAGGCCTAAATTAAATGAATATTGCTGAGCATTTATTATGCATCAGGCAGCACCAAAAAAGGTCAAATACAGAGCCCAACACTACAGAGGTAACGTTCTAAAGGGGAGACAATGAATGTTTCAGTAATGTGTGAATGATCTAATTTCGGATAGCGGTAAATACAATGGTCAAAACACAGAGAAATACAGACAGTAGCCTCTGATAGGCCATATGGAAAGTTTCTTCCTGAGCTGGGAGCTCAGTGTGGAGCACAAAATCTGGTGCCCAGCCCTTGGCCTGTGTGGTCACTTAGGGCCTAAGGTGTGGTCCCTTAGGGTCCCTTTGCCACTCTGCTTTTGAGCCTTCTCTTGGTTGTAGGGGCCACAGCCACCCTAGCTCAGGGAGGCTTGTTCTTTTCTGGCTGCCTCGCAAGTCTGCCTCTTCTAGGAAGCGGAGACGCTGTCACTCTTGTGGCAAAGTCGTCATCACAGTCGTCTCCCTGTGATGTCACAGGATGACAGCCTTTCCATGACCTGGATCCTAAAGAGCAGGCTGGGGCGGGAAGAGATGGCTGGGCCAGCCTAGGTGCTCAGCTGACCCAATGTCATCATTCCCAGATGCATCTCCACGAGTGGCTGAGGCCTAGTCACCTTCTGGGTGGCAGGACTCTGATGTCAGGTGGGGCTGGCCATACCATCCTGTTCACTAGGGCTCCCTGCCTTTGCACCATGTAGAGTTGAGTTGGGTGTGCCACTCACTGGCTGTGTGACCTCAGGCAAGTCACTTATCTTCTCTGTACCTCAGTTTCCTCATTGTAACAAATAACTGTATTTCCCAGGGTTACTGTGAAGATTAAATGAGGACCTAGGTTAAGGTTCTTGTAGCCTGCACACTGGAAACAGACACAAATCATTGTTGTCCTTGTTACTGCTGTCTTTACATTCCTGTGGCACGGCGCTTCTGGAGGGAAAACCTCAGGTCAGAAGGAATCCCCTATTGACTCTCCTGCTCCCATGGCTTTGCTGGGCTAGCTCTCTGGCCCTAGTCCTGCTCTGACACTGTACCAGGTCCAAGAGGACCTGTTGAGCCTTCTCTTCATCCTGGGGTAGGTATAGCCCTTCATTCTCATAGAAGCCCCACCCAGACCCCTGATCATCCTTCAAATCCCTTTCCTCTACCAACATAGATGTCTTTATGATCCCTCAAGTTCCCTGATTACAGATTGAAAAGTATGTTCCTCCCCACGATTTACCACAGCTTGGTCTGCTCTGATTACTCATCACAGAATACCAGGAGATTCATTTGTAATACCATACTACTTTGTTCTTTTCCATTAAATGGATTTTAAAATTTCTACTAATTATTTTTGTTATGAGTGAAAAACTAGTATGACTTAATAATAGCATTGCATATACTGAAAATAAAATAATATAAACTAGATCCTCAGACTTTTTCTGTATTAGGCTGGGTGGTAAATATTTTAGATTTTATGGGCCAAACTGTTGGTCGGTATTATCCAACTCTGGCACTGTAGCTTTAGATGATATGTAGACAAATGGGGTGTGTCTGTATGTCAAAAAAACTTTATCAAACCAAACATGTGGAGGGAGCCAAGAGCATACGACCTGCACATTGAGCCTCAGACTCTAAAAAGCCGAGTTACTCCAGGTGCAGGTGGATGAAGGCCAGCGAGCTCCCAGACCACCGGCGCCTGAGCGCGCCATGATGCAGCCTTTGCCCTTGGCTACTCTGCTATTTTCTGTTCCCTAGGTAGCTATGCCTGGAGGCTCTCTCGGTTTCACACATCCCTGAGGCTAAGTATCCTCCTAAGCTCATGGAGCTGTCTCCTCCTGATAGAAGGGTTAACTGTGACTTCAGTCACGTACAAGGGGGGTTCCTCCCACGTTTGTCTCATTGTCCTCATGGCTCTTTTTCACTGCTATAAAAATCTGTTTCCAGCCCAATAAGGTTGCCATTAGCTCACCAAGCTATTGGCCAATCTCACTGTGTCCGCGGTTTGTATCCCCAGCTCCCCTCCTCTCAGAAGGAGACTCTCACAAATGGCACGCAAACAGGGCCTGGCACGGTTTTACAACCTCTCAGAAACGATGCGAGTACTCTGGGTGGTAAGTCAGACAGAACACCTGGCATGGGGCAATCTCAAGGAAAGCATGGGACTTTCCTCCCACTTCTGCACCATCTTTTTAAACTGCCACTATAAAAATTTCTAAAACTAGATTGGAAAGATGCTTTGACATCCTAAGGGAGTACAATCCTTGGTTTCCAGACAAAGGAACATTGGATGATAAAACTTGGCCAAAGGTAAAAGCTAATGTAAAAACGGGTATGCGACAGGGAAAAACTATCTTAGTAGATTTCTGGCCGGTATGGGCAGCCTTAATTCAAAACTGCCATAGAAAGGAGTGTTATAGAAAAAGAGGCTGAACAACAAATTAAAAAGGTATTGGCCTATGAAAATGCCAATGAGGATTGCCAAAGGATAGTACTCCCTATCAAAGAAAGCGGCACTGTCTGTGATTTCGTAAAGATGTGCAAAAGTGGGGAACTCAGGAATGTAGAGCCAAGGTGACAGGTGCTGCATAGTGGCGAGCAAAGCACACTTGCTTCAATTGTGGGCCTCCAGGGCCTCGTCGCAGAGATTGCTGGGAGTTAAGAAGTCAAGCTATAATAAAATTTTAAAAAATTTTGAAAAAGTAAAATAAAATAAAACCCCAACCCCCCCTGAGTCCTTGTCTTTGATGTTAAAAAAATTACTTTGGGTTAATGAGTGTCATTCAAAGGTAAATAAGAAAACCTGATAATTTGGGAGATGGAAAAGAGGGGGCCGCTGACCCTTCACTCAAACCAAATGGGTGGTAAATTCTCCCAGGCAGATATCAACTCCCTCATTTACACCGCATCAGGGAGTCCAGGGCTAGATCTACCCTCCCATCTTTATATAGATGTAGTCCCTTCCCCCACCTCTGTACATGCCCCTAATCTTTGGGCCTTTGCCCTCCGAAACTTTTGGGTCACTATTGGGAAAAACCAGCCTCAATATGAAAGTAATTACTGTTTTTCCTGGTGTCATTGATGCTGATTATTCAAGAGAAATTTGTCACAAAAAATTCTTGCATTCATTAAAAGGTTCATGCTAGTGACA
>PVIC010001838.1:0-85095 GCA_004025085.1 Thryonomys swinderianus | reverse complement strand
AAAAAAAAAAAAAAAAAAAGATGAGGCTGGTTTGGGGTTCACCAAATCTATTTCTTTATATTAGACATACATGAAAATCACATTTTCCTGTCCCCCTGCAATAATGTTGGGGTTTGGTGATTGTGTTCTGGCCCAGGGAATATGGATGTCAGTGTAGAGCATCGCTGCCTAGTGTGGTGCCTCAAATATCCCATGAGTACCTTTGCTCATCTTCTTCTCCCTTTTTGCCAATTAGTTGCAGAGGATCCAGTAGGACTCTGAGGTCTCTAGAAGATGGCAGGACAAACATGCAAGGGGCCTGAACCCCAAAGTTGGAGAAAAGATGTCTAGGGAGCTACCAGCATCACCTGAATTGACCTCTGACAAAGGAATATGAACTTTGACTGCAGTAGATCACTGAAATTTAGGAGTTAGTGGGTCCTGATTTTTTTGGGTGGGGCAGCGTCTCGCTTTGTAGTTCAGGCTGGCCCTGAGCTCACTATACAGCCCAGGCAAGCCTCAAACTCAGCAGTCCTCCTGTCTCTGCCTCCCGAGTTCTGGGATGACAGGCATGAGCCACCACGCCAGGCACTGTGGTATGTGGTATTGATCGTTGGTGGGCATAAGTCTCCACGCCCAGCATTGCATGTGGTTACCGGGGATCGAACCCAGGACCCTGCACTTGTGAGGCAGGTGCCTGAACCACTGAGCTAAATCTCTGGCCCAGGGTCCTGATTTTTTCACGGTGATCTGTGAGGACTTCAATACTTAATAGAATGACTTGTGAATAGTGAGTGCTTTGCAAACATCTGTTGAATAAATTAATATTGTCCTCATTTGAGTCTGTCTTTACTCATTATTGTCTGTTGGCAACATTCTTCATATTGAACTGAAGTTTCAGCACAAGTCTTGATCCTTACTTTATGACTCACTTGACCGATTCGATAATCTTCGATGATCTTATCATTTGAAAAACAAAATTGTTTTAATTACTGTTTTTGAAATATGCTCTATATCTTTAGGACCGAGGTGGATGAGAGTGAAAATAGGGGATCCATTTGTACAAAACATTGGGAATCTCTGTCTTAGAATATGGTTAGGCACTCTCTTGGTAGGCTTCAAAGGCATCAAATGATTAGGCCCTCTTCTACCTCCAGAGGGGACTGTCTCTCACACTCTTCGACAGGATAGCCTCTTTGTGCCTTTTGAAATAACAATAACAGCAAGCCTCTGAGGTGGGGTTTCCCGTATGGATTGTATTCTAGAGTCTTAGAACTTTCAGGAAACTCTTCTTTGAGGAAGATCAAATAAAATGGTATACGGTAAAGCCTTTGGTGAAACATTAAAATGTTATACAATGATAACATTATTGTTAGTCTTTGTTCTACAATTAAAGCCAGTTTTTTCCTTTTTTGCTGTCTTAATCAGGTAACATAATTTTCTTTACTTACCAGATACTAAAAACAAAACAAAACAAAAACAGCATTTGAAAGACAAATTAGTAATGTACATTTCAGATGTAGACATTTGGGTAGTTGAGGTAGATGAATGCTGTTTTCCTGAAATAGGTGCTAGAAATTAAAGTGACAAGTTCAAGACTAATTATCCTAGAGAAAACATGTTATTGCAGGTATGATGATAGAGACATTTTGGAATTCTAAGCCTCACTTTCCTTAATGGTAAAACAGAGGAAATAATAGTACCTATCTAATAGTGCTATTGTTTTGATTACATGAGGTAATGTACTGGACACACATGACACAATATCTGACACATAAACAGTACTCAGTAAACTGATGATTGCCAGCACAGAGTTTGGGTCAGATTTCCTGAGCTAGGGTCCTAGTTATGCCTTGGCACTAACTGAGCAATCCTAGAAAAGCTGTCTCACCTCGATGTGCCTCATTTCTCCCACCTGTGAGATGGGAGGGTGATACTAAGTCCTGCCTGTCTCATGAAATGGTTGTAAAGATCCAATAGACAATACAGTGGTCTCCTCCTTATCTAAAGGGACAGATTTTTGAGACAGTCAGTTTGTGCCTAGAACTGGAGATAGTACCACAAGGTGTATCCCATATTTTTGTGGGCATATATATGATGAAGTCTAATTTATAAATCAAGTATAGTAGATGATTAATAACAATAACCAATAAAATGGAACAGTTATATTAAAACATTATAATTAGAATTACATGGTTGTTTTTCTTTTTGTCCCCAACTCTCTTTGTCTCTCTCAGTCTCTGTCTCTTTCTCTGTCTCTCTCTCTTTTTCACTGTACTGTATTCTCCTGTAGTTTAAGTCACATTTATTTCATATGAACCACTACAACAGCCCTCTTGCTGAGCACTCTGCTTCTATTCTGGTCCCTTACCAATCTATCTTCCATGCAGTAGCCAGAAGACATTTCTGAAAAGCAAATGAGATCCTATATTTTCTCTGATTAAAGCTATTCAGTAGCTCACCTTTAGCATAAGGTACAACATTTTTAACTTCTCCAGGTTCATGTCTAAATGGATCATCCTTTTCCACTATCAGGGTCTTTTCTTATCCTTTGAGCAAACTGCTTTTCTTTACACTTTCTCTTTCATTGGTGTGGTGACTCTTAATGATCCTTCAATTCTAATTTCTGATATCCTTTCTTTCCTGGCCACTGGGGATGATATTAGGCAGATTTCTATGCTCCCGTAGTATCCTGTGGTCATCTTATGTCTATCTGAAACATAGAATTGGCATGGCATATTTCTATGCCTGTCTAAAACTCTCAGTGCCTGAGGACAGGGAGCATATCTTTCTTATTAGTGTATTCTGAATCCTTAGTATAGTTCTTGGATCTTCATAAATGTTCAATAAATGTTTTCTCCATAAATGAAAGATTATCTAAATGCCAATGGCCTAATTTTATCTGGAAATAAAGTTGTATGCTATAATTTCTTATCAAATAAAAATGAAATACTACTTCATCTTTAAGTTTTCTAAAGTATATGTAAATCAGTGTAAGAAGACCACATAGAAACAATGCACCTTCCTCTCTCTCTTTTTTTTTTTTTTGTGAGACAGGGTCCCACTTTGTAGTTCAGGCTGACCCTGAGCTCACTATGTAGCCCAGGCAAGCCTTGAACTCAGCAATCCTCCTGTCTCTGCCTCCCGAGTGCTGGGATTACAGGTGTGAGCCACCACACCCGGCACACCTTCCTCTCTTGAAGAATTTTTATTGGTCACCAGTTGACTTTGTAACCCCCTACACAGATAATTTTGTTTCATTGTAAATCAGATAATTAATGACATAAATTCAGCACCTTGGCCAGTATACAGGGAGCACTATCATTTGAGCCGCAGAGAGAGGAGCATGTTGTTCCAGAGTACATTTGAAACAAACTATCTGTCGTGCTATATCATTTGCATATTGTCTGCTGTTGAAACATTATAAGAAACGTTGTAGTGCCTGGTTCTTGGAAGAGAAATCATACTTCAAAGTCGAGACTGGCTAGAATGTTCCCTTCCTGGAGGATTAAGAGGTTAATTGGTTCCACCTCTATGCTTAGATCCCTGCAATGTGATTGGGGGATATATAGTGTTGTTCTTTGATTTATGAGGGGGTTATGTCCCTATGAGTCCACTGTAAGCTGAAAATATACAGAGCTGAACGTCATTTAATCCACCTAACCTAGCAGCACAGTACACTGTAGAATATTGATTGTTTCCCTCTTGTAATTGCTGAGCTGTCTAGGAGCTTCCCAGAGTCATGAGAGACGATTGTATTGTATAGAGATCAAAATTCAAAATTCAAAGTACAGTTTCTACTGAACGTGTACTACTTTTATGCTATTGTAAAGTTAAAATTTTATAAATTAAACTATTTTAGATTGAGAACTTTCTGTATATTTGTCTAATTTTTTTCTATCATTCCATTGCCCCTTGGAAAAAATTTTCCTAAACTTCAGAAGTATGAAAATACACCAGAAGAGATTTCCTAGGCAAGACTGTGAAATTGGACATATTGTTGACAATTTGTATTTGGAGTGTTGCCACGAAAACTTGGCAAACTGCTTTTTTTTCTGTTGAGGCTAAATTTTGTATTTTAAAATGCTTAAGAAATAATATATGAGACATAGGCTGTGATCAACAAATGGGACAATCTCGGCTACCTTTCTGAAAATGGCTACCGAATCAGAAGTAGTCTAGCACTTGGATTTGAACTGGTTACCTGGGATGTACGACTCCCGGGCCCAGGCTAGTTGGCACTTACAGGCTCAGCTGAATTTACAGACAGCTGAGAAGGGTGCGTGCGTGTGTGTGTGTGTGTGTATGTGTGTGTGCACGCGTGCACACGTGCACACATGCGTGCATGTTGGGAAACCTGTGCACTCTTATACAGATACATAGCTATCATCTCAAATAAGAAATTTCCATTTCTTTCAATAACTCTTGTATTTTCTGTGTTCTGTTGTAAGCATTAAATTCCCTGCTTAATAATCTCATATTTATATTCAGAAAGTAGTTCTACATTTGTGTATGTGTGTGTGAGTGTATGTGTGTGAATGTCCATGTGCTTAAAACTAACAGTTGGCAGTGAGCAGGAAAGTTTCTGGAAGAATTCATCTCAGAACATAACCAAACAAATGTCATGTGGTGCCTCCCTCTTCTCTATTTAAGGGCAATAAAATCGAGCAAAAAATTATATGTCTCCTTTTAAAACTCACATTGAAGTTAGAATTCATGTTGTGAGCTACTAAGTTGCTATGTGGAAAAAGTGCCACTTGCATCAAAACAGAAGTTTAGAAAAGCAGAAACTCTAGCTGTGGAGTTTTCCCTTTATTCCTCCTGTTTCCCGCACTGTGGACATGCCAAGGTGGTACAAAACAAGTCACAGGGAAGAGCCAAACTCTTGGAGAAGGAAGTCTAATCCATGAGTTGATGGAGGATGTGCCACATCTCGATAATAGTTTTCAGACTTAGAGAAAAAGATTATCTTTTCTTCTGAAATCAAGTTAAGGGCTTAACAGTGGTAGAAGTCAAAGTTACTTATGACTTAAACTCAAGTCTTAAGAGGACTTTAGATTGTTCAGGAAAATAGGGGGCCACTATTGACCATACTTTCATTTTAATGAGCATGGCCTGGTTTATTCTTTTCTTTTCTTAAAAATAAATTTTATTTTATTTCAACCTTTTCTCCTCTTCAATCTCCCTCCCTTCCCTATGTACAAAACCTTTGTTTTCATTTCTCCTTCCATTGTCACCTTTTTTCTTGTCCGTTTCTTCCTTTCTCCTGAAATGTATAATGAATGTTGGAAAATGGTTTATTACTTTTAAGTATCATAATATTCTTGATAATTCAAGAGTCCTCTTTCAACATATTGCATCATTTCTGTAAGGACTACTATGAGTGGTTAATAACCTAGTTCTATTTTCTCAAGTATAACTAATATTTCTTTGGCTTTCCCTTTTGATATTAGTTTTAATTGACACATAATAATAGAGAGATTGAGACTATACAGTGTGATCTTTCACTACCTGTATGTTTTGTGCAAGAATCAAATCGGGGTAATCAATGTATCTATCATCTCAAACATTAATCATTTCTTTGTGTAGAGAACATTGAAAATCCTTTCTTCTAGCTATTTTTAATATACCATAAATTATGGTTAATGATTATAGATTATCTTTTTTTTTTTTTTTGAGACAGGGTCTCACATTGTAGTTCAGGCTGGCCCTGAGCTCACTATGGTGCCCAGGCAAGCCGCCGCGAACTCAGCAATCCTCCTGTCTCTGCCTCCCGAGTGCTGGGATGACAGGCGTGAGCCACCACGTCCGGCATTGTGGTATGCGGTGTTGATTGTTGGTGGGCGTGTCTCCACGCTCAGCATTATATGTGGTTACCGGGGATCGAACTCAGACCTTGCGCTTGTGAGGCAGGCGCCAGAACCACTGAGCTAACCCTCCGACCCTATTATAGATTATCTTTTAAATATTCTTCTCCGCAATTCTCTTGCACATTTAAAATTCTGATGAAGAAGGCACTCTATTGCTTGACTTGAGTTCTGCTGAGTATTCTTGGAAAAGGTCTTCTGAGCATAAACTGCTTGTGCATCTTGGCCCAGTGTTTATGATGATCGGCGGACCCAGTCTGAGGGGTGCCTAAGGCACTTAAAATTTGAGGAAGTGGAAGGAGTTCCTTATACTTTTGCAAACCTTATAGTAATGCAAGACATTTTGAACCTAGTACTCAGGCCCCTCCCATTGGTGCATACTAAATTTCATACCCCAAGATAGTCACTCAAGAAATCTGCATCACTGAGATGGAATATCCCCGCACTTCTGTTTTTTTTCTGAGTGTTCTTGTCCTACCCCATAGATTATACTTTGGACTGTTATTCAATTACCTAAAGAAAAGAAAAGAGTTCATTCCTTAAACCTTATGATTAACTGGCATTTTTGAGGGTTAGTGAATTCGATGGTGCTGTGTGACTTCTGATTCATGAAGGCCTTAAAAACTTGCCCTTTTAAAGTTTTGACATAACTGTGAGGTGGCTATATAGATTTTTTAAAGGTCAGTATTCAACAAATCACAACACAGTAAGTAGCTAATTATTTTTGGAAAACTGGGGGAAATTTCAAGTACATTTACTGAATGTGTGATCTGTGTGCTCCTGGTGCAGCCATTGTCCACATACAGGGGTTGCAATAGGGTGTTTAATCATGTAGCTTTAGGAGTAAGGAGCAATTTCCAGGGACAATTTCCTTCCTGGAAGGCTTTTAAAATACAAGAGCTGCTTCTTAAAGGAAGTTTGCTGCATGAAAACCCAAACTTTACAAAATGGGGAACTTAGAAGGTGATCAATTATAAAATAAGTTATTTTTACCCTTAAAAAATGTAGTCTCTGGGTTTTTTAGTCGACACATTTCTCTATCCTGGTTCTAACATGGTAAGAAGAAACTCTGTACAGCTGTACCTACTGGCTGAATTCACCCTGGGGATGACTTTTGCACTTCCTTGGCCACAGTTATTTTAGAATATGCTGCTCTAAAGTATTCTTATAAGAAAGACAAGTTTGCTTCCTTTTGATCCTTTTATATATTCGTGGAGTGATGGTATTTGTTGTTCTCTTAGCTTTCCTAATGATAGTTATGGTGGTAATAATGAGAATTCAGATAGATTTCAGTGAAAGTACTTGTGGCGAGCTATTCTTTTTTTTTGAGACAGGGCCTCGCTTTGTAGTTCAGGCTGGCCCTCAGCTCACTATATAGCCCAGGCAAGCCTCGAACTCAGTAATCCTCCTGTCTCTGCCTCCTGAGTGCTGGGATGACAGGCATGAGCCACCACGCCCGGCACTGTGGTATGTGGTATTGATTGCTGGTGGGCATGAGTCTCCACGCCCTGCATTGTATGTGGTTACCGGGATGGAACTCAGGGCTTTGCGCTTGCGAGGCAGGCACCGGAACCACTGAGCTAAATCTCCGGCCCATGTGGTGAGCTGTTTTAATAGCACTTTATGAATCCGTTTATGAAAATTGCCTCCGAACATTTCAAAACATTAGATGTAATATACTTTTGATTGAGGATTTCTAGTTTGGGTTTCACTTCATTTTATTTTATTCTGATTAGCATGAATTAATTTTACATATTAATGAGGTGTGCCAATATTTTACGGTATCACACATAGTATCTAAATACATACATACAGCACACACCAATCAAACCACAGTAATTATTTCCCTATCTTTATCATTTCTTTATGTCTGGATACTTTGAACCTCACTCTTTTAGCTCTTCTTAAAAGATGTAATAAGATATAGTAAACTTGTCACCCCAGCATGCTGTAGGACATTAGAACTTAACTCTTTCCACCTAATTGTACTTCAGTGCCCCTTGCCCTAACTCCCCTTCAAATTATGTACTTATGTGTCCTTAGCACATTCTCTACATTCCCAGACTGTTGTCCACTGAGTTCTCTTGCACTAAACACAGAGCTGACTAAGGACAGGGACAATTTTAATTCATATTTGCAAACTCAGTACACAGCCTATGCTAGGTCTTCGATAAATGTATGTTGAGTTGACAGACTTCATCTGTTTAGCTTGTAGTGGAATTTCTATTTTCCTAGCTTTGAATTATTGTTTCTCTTCACCTTATGCCCTTTTTGAAAACAGTTCCTCCACCTCCCAGCTGTGATCCCCGGTCCCAAGGGGATGATGATCCAGTTTCAACTTCTGTCATCTTCAGAAAGGACATGTCTACTTGAGTCTCAAAGATACTCTGAACTGAACTTGTTCTCGACTAAATTCATCTTCAGTCCTGATCCTGGATTTGTAGTTGACGAGAAGAGCTCAGGCTAGGCCGCAGCCCCGCCTCCGTGTGCGTGAGCAGCCTGCGGAGCTGCACTTGGTGACCTTGCTTATCATGCTGCATTCCGCTTTCCAAACAGCACCGACAGAACGACTTGCACTTTAGACTCTGCAATCTATCGCCATCCTACTGCACTTCTGCCACATCCGGCCTACGGCATTCAGCACCAGCCCTACTGCTGCTCCACTGCGTTCGCCCTCTCCTTGCCCCTCCTTTCTTTCTGCCTCTTCGTTCTTTACCCTGGACCAGGTTAGAGGACTGGCTCTATTCAGCAGTCACCATGCTCTGTTTTCCTTTTGTTGCATTCATGACTATAATGAAATAATTGTTCATGACATTGTATGCTTAACATTGGCTTGCTTAACTACTCCCAGAAAGACAGAGGCAGCAAGTGCATTGTCATTTTATCCTTAGATACTTACACTCTCTGAAACATGGTAGCTGCTAAGAGTGTTTGCTGAATAAACTTATGAAAGAAAGCATAACCTAGCAGACTGCAAAATGGGTACACCAATGTGAACTTCATGACATCACTGGGGGATTAGGACGTAGAGGACACAAGTTGTGTCTGGCATACAGAAGGTGCTCAGAAATTGCTCTATAAAGGAACTTACCTATCCATAGATTTAAAGAAGTATTTCTCTTGGGTGTATTAGAGAGTGGTAGTGCAAGCAATTACGGAATCTAAAAGCAAGTTGATATTGTTCACTTGTGGTAAACCAACCTTTGTTCTAAAATCCTACCATACACATAAAAGGTATTTTCATCTGTCAACAGAGGCTTCTCTCTACAAAGAAACTCTCCTATGTGATTTCCAGGGTCTTGGGGGGGGTAGTTTCTTTATGGAACTTGGAAACAAGCATAGTGTCTTTTGGCTCCTTAGCGACTGAAACATAAGTTGAAAGATCAAGATTGGCCTATGCTGAGATAAGTTTTTTGGTAAATCAAGATACCTAGTAGTAGTTAGTAGAGCAGGAATTGCATTGCTGTTTTAAGGAGGAATGGGGAATTTTGAGATGTAGGTAGAAACTTGGGAAAGCCCGTATTCTACTTAGCTCTGTAACCATTAGCATCTACTGGGATCTGAATGAAGCCAAGGACCGCAGGCTTGGGGGAGTCAGTGTGGAATATGACTAATCTGAAAGCCTTTGTCAGGAGCCCTGAATCAAAGTTTGCAATTGCCTAAGCTTTGAATCCTTCCCTCTAGTCGTCCAGTGATGCCACGCTGGTGGCATTGACCTCAGGGTCATTCTTTTAAAACAATTATGTTTAATTTGTGAATGCAATTTCCAAATGCAAAAGCTCTCCTGTCTTCCTCTTATTTCCTTCTGTGGAAGAATGTGTGTATTCACATGCATCCAGGCCTCAGTGTGCAAGGGGAAATTACAATCAGGAGATGTTGTCCCAAAATCCTGGGTATCTGAGAGAATAATGAACTGATAACATAAAAGTAGAATTCCTAGAGACCCAGCTTCGCTGCATAGTGTGAAAATTGCCAGAGTGTCTGAGGTTATCATCTACTTTACTTTGGGGTTTTGTTTCTCTGACCAGATTGGGCTAAAAGTAAAACAGGAGGTGAAAGCCCTTACTTCTGTTTGTTAAGCTTTCTTCTTCTATCTTTTTTAAAGCAGGCCTCTCCCCCCCCCCTTTTGCCTCAATAGAAAGAAAAAAAAAAGTTTTGTCAGCACTCCTGTTTCTTTTGTTGTTTTCCTTTTCTCAGAAGTCTTTTTCTGCTTTTATCCTAATCCCAGTCATGCATGAGAGAACAGTTGCGCTCTGTTGTTTGGCTGTTCTGCTAGTTTTGAATCAGTAGGACTCCCTCTTTGTTCTCTTTATTTTCTGAACACAGAAAGGTAAAAGAGTAGAAATAGGGATTGGAACTCTTAAGAAGAGAAACCTATATTTATTTAGATTTAATTCATTTTTGGGCCATGGCAGTAATAATTAAGGGGTTACAGTGAATAGAGCTGAGCTCTCAGTTTCCTGACCTAGAACATTTTGTTTAACTGGTATCTCTGAGAAGAATGCATTTTGCCTCATGCGTTCATTTTCAACGTTCCTGGAATCTCATAAATGTTTTAATGTATGGCTGTTTCCTTCACACTTGGGCCTGACATTTTGCAGCAGTTTGTTTTGTGATTCAAGCACTCCCTACCTGAGTAGGCATGGAGTTTAGAATGGACTTCCGGGTAGGATTAGTTTAAATCACACAGGAAGACTTGCCTGTATCTTCCTTTTACCAGGGCACTGGAGACCCAATAGCGTTTCGTGTCGACATTTTCAGTTTTGCAATTTTTAAGGCATTTAGAAGTGAGTTTTGAATTTCAGACAAGTATATGAGGGCTTCATCCTTACAAAGTAGCCCCTTTCTGATGTGGTTATCTGACATGAGCTTGCAATGGTTGTCATGGTGATAGTGTAGGCCTGAAAATTTTCACAGGCTCAAACTATGAAGTTTTTCAAAACTGTTTTGATTAATTTTTCCTCCACTCCAACTTCTCTCTCACTTCAACTGTTTTCTCTTTTGTTTCTCACTTGATTTATGGCAGGTTGCTGTCATTTAAATAGATGTGCATTTTGAAATTCCTTCTTTCTTTGCTAATGCAAAGAAAAAATAACCCATGCAAGTCATGCTCAAAGAGTTGGTTATTGTTGCTTGCTGGATTTCGACTCTCTGTGGTTGTCGGGCCTAATTCAAAGTAATTCAGGCTCCACAGTGGGGGCAGTGCATAGCTCCACAGGAAATTATGATAGCAAAAGTCTTCCTGTCGCGCTCTACACTTGGCACTACAAAGCGCCTCGGGCTGCAGCTACCTGAATAGGGTTGAATTAGACCAGACAACCGCATCATCCCACTTCTTAATCTATTAGAGCGATATACAAGTGGCAATTGTTGATTGCAAAAATGGGATTAAGAGGCTCTTCAAGTGAATTGATTTTCTTGTGAGAACAAAAAGAGGAAAGAGAAGCCTTCGTTTGAATCACACAGCCAGAAAGTTTCATGAATGGGTTCCACTCCAAATGTTAGAATTAAAGCAATCAGTGAGTCCCTGTGGGGTGTGCAGCCGGCAGTGGTTCCTCTCTGGCCTTGTGTGTCGAGTTTGCCGGGATCAGGTGAGTCATGGACATTTTCATGACCCGGACTCTCATCAGCCCCTGATAGTGCTTCTTTCTCTCCCAGGTCAGCAGGTCCCTGCTCTCTGGTGGAAGGTTTGTCCATGGGCCAGGTCTCTTGGGAAGGTTCATTGAATGCCTACATTTTTATTCCTATTGACGTGTCCTTAGATTTTTTTGACTTTGGACAATGCAAGTGGATTCTGTGCCAATTGGATTGCAGTTCTGTTTTGTGTTCTCCAAAGTGCCCTTGCATTTGGAAGAACATATTTCATAGTTATCTACCTACAAATGGCCAAATACCACTGTCAAGTCTGCTACGAGATGATTGTATGGGCCTTAAAAATGTCAGCTCGGATGATCTGAACTTGTACCTTGCTCAAGCTGAAATGAACAACCTCAAGTTGATTGCAAACCTATCAGGATCCTGAAAAAAAATACCTACACACATGAACTCCCAGACCCTAATTCCTAAAATGATGCTAAGGGTCACTCTAAGGTTGTTTGCTTTCTGTGGCATATTATGCATCACAAATGTATCGAGAACGATCATTTATCTGGCAGCTTTAGCTGTCAGAAATTCCCAAAGTGTGGAGAATAGAAATGACACACTGATGCCAGCTGGGAAAAAGAAGTTGACCAGAGCAGATGGAGTAATCCTCCTAGTACCTCTGCCTTCAGCGTCACGTCACAGACTAACCAGCAGCAGATAATTTGGAAAGCCCCAGCCCTTTGACAACACAACTGACGACAAGCAGTTGAAATGTGTTAGAAAAGGCTCCTGTTTGAGAAGGTAAACATAACTCTAAGTGACAATGAACTCTCCGCAGATCTGAGCCTTCTCAGAAGAAAATCCTTGTTGATGAATGTAGGAAATGAAAGCGTCTGCCTTCCCCTCACCTATCAGCCTCAGGGGTTAGAGGAGGATGTGGTGATGGGGGAGGCCACCTTTCTTTACAAGCACAAAGGGGATCTCTCTCCCATCTTCAAAGGTTGCTTCAAAGACTCTTTGGAGGGGAAAAAAAAGGCACAATTTAGACATTTGACATTCCCTATGCATAATGATACTGTGACTTCAAAAGCCCTTCGACCAAGCTGGTTAGGGAGGTGTTATTTATTTATTTTTGCTAGGAAATGCTTTCTCCCCCCCCCCTTGTTTTGTTTTCTTAACCTGTGGAGTCAGTAGCTGAAGGCCACATCAAAAACTGCTTGATGGACTTGTTAGATTGTTGGGAGTCTGAAAAGACGGCCGCGTCTCAGATCCTGACCATGGATAGCACTACGTTTGCCACTCACTTCCGAGGCAAGTTGGAGGGAAAGACAGAAACAAAAGGGACCCAGAGCCAGGGATCCATACAGACTGCAGCACATCGGCCCATGCTTTAGGCTTGTCCTGCTCTATTCCAGCAGCTACTGTACAGGTTTTACCTTGGCTGCATTTGGGGGAAAAGGGAAAGCCTTGCTTAGATAACTTTTGCGCAGAGGCACTGAACAGACTCACAAATTGTAAAATTCTCCCAAGAAGAGCATGTTCATTAACATGAACATTTAATTGCTAGATTTCACGTCCTTCCTTCCCTGCTCATTCAAGTCATTATTTTGGGGGGCATATTTCACTTGCAGCAGCCTTTATGTAAATCTTAATTCAGAGAAATCACAGTTTGTTAGGTCTTTTCTTTCTTTCTAGGTTTTCTGTAAACCTCAAAAGCAGAGGCACTGGCCTGCATGTAACATGGCACGTATGGGATACAGTAAGTAATAATTGGATATTTATCATAATGTTGCTTCCCTGGAACACTATTCATTCACTGCCCCATATTTAATTACGCTGAAATTAGCACGGGGGAGCTCTGACTAGTGTATTTGCACATGCCATCAATTATGCCCCAATAAATTAATTTGCTTTCCAGGATTCACCAGAGACACTGGTTGGGCCTCCGCGCTCCTGCTTGACTGTTCTGACTTTGAACAGGTTTATTCAGCCGCTGTCTGCTAAGCCCTACAGAAAAGCACAATGGCTGCTGATCGGCCTTTTATGGTTTATTAGAAACTGGTGGTCCGCACTGCGGCTCTGGTCAGTGATTAACCCGCGAGAAAACAAACTACACAAGGCTAAGTTGATGTTGGAGGAGGAATGAGCTCACTTCATTAAGGCTTGAAGAGGAAACCTTTTCTCCTTCAGTGCTTGCTCAAAACTTTTCAGGTCTCCATTTAATCACGTAATTC
Source organism: Thryonomys swinderianus (assembly GCA_004025085.1). NCBI lineage: Eukaryota > Metazoa > Chordata > Mammalia > Rodentia > Thryonomyidae > Thryonomys > Thryonomys swinderianus. The sequence continues at coordinate 71,432 of PVIC010001838.1, read as the reverse complement.
TCTCTATTTAGCAAGAGAGGCCTGCTGCACAGCAAGTGGCCTTTGCCACATGACAACTTAGAAAGATAAATTATATATAAATATCTTCATGGTTTTGTGCAGGGAGGAAACCAATTTTAGTATTACTCTGTGAAACTAATTCAGTTGTTTCTTTATTAAAAGAAATGGCTGGGTACATGCCATGCTATTTCACGTGCACCAACAGTGGTCTTCATATTTCTTCTGGGCTTCTCTTTCTTTGCTAGGGTTATTGAAAATTCAGGTGAGAGGCGCCTCCTTCCTCCCCATGACTCTAAACAAGGATTTGAAAGAAACTGTGGAGGAGAAGAATGAGGGCAAAGCCTCCAATAATACAGATTATTTCAAAATTGGAAGAAAATTAATCTCTTCCCAGCCCAGCCCGGGTCTGTTTCAGGAAATGTTGCATTTTCTAGCATCATCTGATCTCACCCCCTGCACGAGGAAATTCAATCTTGTATCACAAATTGTAGTATATTTAGATACTTCAAGGCATTATTTGGAAATTCCCCACTCTAGTGGTGGAGTCTTCATTGTTTTCGAGTGAAAGTCACTAAGCTTTCTCATTCTATATTTAAAGCTATAACTATCCATGCTGTAGTTTTTGAAGACATCTTACTCCCTTCCCTGGCACATTTCAATTCTCCCATCAGCCCTAAGGATAGACACTTGATTGCCCTGTACACACACACACACACACACACACACACACACACACACACACACACACTCTCTCTCTCTCTCTCTCTCTCTCTCTCTCTCTCTCTCTCTCTCTCTCTCTCCCCACTCAACATATTGCTGTGGGAAGAGGTTTAATTAATCAAGAAAATCATAAGGAACTAATAGCTTGCATATCACATAGAAAAGTTTCATCGGATCACCATTATCATCAGGTATGTGCAAGTCTTCAGAAAAGTCACAGCCTCTGGAGAGTAAACCGAAGGAAGAGGACGGGAAGGATTCTATTGTGCTAGAAGCTCCAGCCTCCAAACTGTGCTCTCTGGCTGCTCTTAACTGGACCTTATTTATAATGCTATAATCTCTGCTTTGCACTCCAATTACAGTGAGTCTGTGGCAAGGCTGAGGCTCCAATTTTCTGACTTGTTCATCATCCACTGTACTTCTGTGTCTTCTTTTCTTCTCTTTCTATGCTCTCCCCTCCCTTCTGTTGCAGTGAGGATTTTACAAACCTCTCCAGCATTTTTGGCAGGGCAAAATGTCTGGTTTGGGTACCATCTAAATAACCTTTACCACTTCCTCCTCATGACGCCAACTCATTATCTTTCCCCACCCCCTTCAGTAGCAATCAATGTGTCCACTTGCTGACTGGCCGAGATATTTTCCTTTAATGGTTTCTTATACAAATGTTACATTGTGCCTCTTAATCTCCAGTGTGTACACTACATTTCCCATGAATCATCTGGGGAATTTTGTCAAAATTCAGACTCTGAGTTCAGAGATCCATGGTAGCTCTTGAGATTCTGTATTTCCAACAAGTTTCCAGGGGGTGCTGACATAGTTTGTCCCTGAATCACATTTTGAGACTGGCATTTTCCAAGTCCATATTGAAAAACAAAGTGTTATACAGCATGGTGGGTTGTTAAATAATCAAACACTTAAGTCAAGGTGCAGAAAACTGAACAAACTTCTTAAAGGCTGTAAAAAGGTATCCTGGTGTCAGGATATATGTTAAAGTTCTGATGTTAACTACAGATTTTTTAGCACTCAGGACAAAAGTCTGCTACTAAACACACACGCCTTCCTATATTTAAGAAACATTAAGCTTGACAATAACTATAGGCGAAGGAAGGGCACAGTTTGTCCTGAAGCCTACAATAAGGGGAAAAGATTGAAGCTCAACAAATGACCTATCATTACAGATTCTGAAATGTTCAAGAAATTCTCTACTAAACCACATCCTGGTGGTATTTATTATAAAGAAAGTGTTCTCAGCTGGGTGAATATTTTAGCTTTATAATGGCACTTCAAAAAAGTCTTTTAGTATTGGCATAAATTTTATTCTAATTCTTTTCAACTTCTAAAACTTCTGAGTACTGAGGCCATTAGATTGGATGCTGATCTACAAATTTAGAATGCTATTTTCCCCCTTTTAACTGTTAAGACCCTTAGGGAAAGGTTTTCTACAATTGCAAGCAATTTTTAAAAACTTAATCATTCTTACTGTAGCAAATTCCTATTTCTGTATGATCATAGTATGATGGGCTATAATTTACACCTTTATTGTTGTTATTCTAGTATGCTTTAATTAACACATAATAATTATATTATTTATGGGCTACAATGTGACATTTCATTACATTTTTACAAGGCATAATGATCAGATCAAGGTAATTGGCATATCTGTCATCTTAGACATATGTCATTTTTGTGTATTGGGAACATTCAAAGTCCCTTATATTAAACCTATTTTAAATATACAATTATTATCAACCATAGGTGTCCTATTATGCTTTAGAACATTAGAAATTATTCCTTTTATCCAACAGCACCCATTTAACCATCGTTTCTCCAGCCTCCCTCCCTTATACCTTTCCATGACTCTAGCAAAGACTATTCTATTTCTGTAAGATCAATTTTTAAGCTTCCACATATTGGTGAAAATATGAGGCATTTTTCTTTCTGTGGCTAATTTCACCTAATACGATGTCATTCAGTTTAATCCATGCTTCTGGAAATGACATTTTGTTCCTTTATAAAGCCAAATAATACCATGCAATAATAAGTGCATGTTTGTGTATGCATATCCACATGTTTTCTTCCATTCACCTGTCAATGTATACTTAGTGCAATGCTACTTCAGTTAGTAATAATAGTGCTGCAAGAAACAACTGAGTGCAAACATCTTTCTGACATCCTGATTTAATTCTTATGGATCTTTCTGAAGTGGTGAAATTGGTGGATCACGTGGTAACTTTATTTGTGCTTTTGTGAATCTTCCATACTGGTTTCCATGATGGCTGCGCTGATTTGTATTCTCTACAACACTATACGAGTTTCCTTTGCTGTGAATCTTTGCCAGCATTTCTGGTTTTTTTGGTCTTTTTGATAAGAGCCTTTCTAATTAGGGTGAGATATTTCATTGTGGTTTTGATTTGCATTTCCCAGATGATTAGTGATGTTGAGCACTTTTTCATATACTTGTTGGCTATTGGTATCTCATGCAAAAATGTTAACCTAGGTCATCTTCCATTTTTTAATTGGACTTTTTGGCTGGAGAACTGTTTGAGTTTATTTAATATTCCAAATATTAATCTCTCATTGGATGAATACTTCACAACATTTTCTCCTATTTTATAGGTTGTCTTTTCATTCGGCCATTTCTTTTACTATACAGGAGCTTTTTAGTTTTATATAATATTATTTGTCCCTTTTGTTTTTGTTATCTATACTTTTGGGCCTATCCAAAAAGTCTTTTCCTCTATGTTTTCTTCTAGTACCTTTATGGTTTCAAGATTTTCTTTTTTTTGGTACATATTTGTAATACATAATGACTACATTCCCCATGAGGAAGTTTTGGGTCTTACATTTAAGTCTTTGGCTTATTTTCAGTTTTGATATTTTTACATATAGAATGAAAGATAGGAGTTTGGTTTCATTCTTCCACAATGTGGGTATCCAGTTTTTCCACCACGGTGTATTGCAAAATTTGTTTTTCTGATATATGGTTATTCTGTCTTTGTTGACAATCAGTTGTATATAGGTAGGCTTATCTTTAGTTTCAGTTGTATGTAAATATGTGAATTTATCTTTGGCTTCTTTTTTGCTGGGGTTCAAACTCAGGCCTTTTTGCTTGCAAGATAGGGGTGATGCCACTGAGCTAAATTCCTGGCCCTATCTTTGGGTTCCTATACTGTGTCACTGGTGTAGGTGTTTGTTTTTATGGTAGTATTGTGCTGTTTTGGTTACTAAAGTTTTACATTATGTTATGGATATTATGAAATTAGGTATCATAATGCCCCTGACTTTCTTCTTGTTGATTTTTTGGGGGGACCAATATTGCTATGAGTATTCAGGGTATTTTGTGGTTCCATACAAATTTTGATCATTTTTTCTATTTATGTCAAGAATGAAATTGGTATTTTGGTAAGAACTGCAATGACTATGCAGATCACTCTAGGCAGTACAAACATTTTCAAAGTATTAATTCTTACAACCCATGACTATGACATGTTTTTCCTTTTCTGGGTGTGTATTGTTTTCACTTTCTTTTATCAGTGTCTTACAATTTTCATTGTAGAAACCACTCACTGCCATAAATTTATCCCTGGGTAGCTGTGAATGTGAATGAGATCCTTTTCTTAGTTTTTGTTGACAATTTCATTATTGATGTTAATTTTTTTCCTTGGTATTTATAGCTATTGGAAGAGATATTGCTTTCTTTTTCTCAGTTATTTCATTATGCAATGATTTTTGTATGTTGGTTTTGTTCTTTGTAACCTTACTGAAACAGCATTACTATTTTTTTTTTGAGACAGAGTCTCTCTTTGTAGTTCAGGCTGGCCCTGAGCTCACTATGTAGCCCAGGCAAGGCTCCAACTCAGCAATCATCCTGCCTCTGCCTCCTGAGTGCTGGGATGACAGGCATGAGCCACCATGCATGGCACACCATTACTATTTTGATTAGTCACAAAATATTTGTAACCTATCTGCTCTCAGACTGAGATAGGATTAAGGTACAATGGGCTAGAGAAATAATTTTACAACATGGAATACAATGAAGGATAAACAATTATATAAAGGAATGAGGCACAATCTATGAACTGATATGACATAGTTTCCAGGATGTATATTAAGTGGAAAAAATATCAAGTGCTTCATCCTATGTTTTGTAGAACAAATAAGAAGAAAATAAATGTGTATGTGTGTTTCTACAAAAATGAAGGGAGTGGCCTTCGCTTTAGCTCCATGACACCACACCGGTCTCACAAGTGCCAGGTTCTGGGTGCGATCCTTGGTACTGGGGAAAAAAGAAAGAATGAGATAAAAATGATAGGAAGTTACAGAAAACTGAGTAGAGAAAGTAGGAATAGACTATCTCTGATTTTAACATTTTGGGTAATTTTGTTTTTTACACATGTAAATGTTTTGGTTTTAACATATGTAAATGATTTACATATTTAAAGGAAATTCAATAAAAAGTGATGTGAAAGCTCAATTAAAAATACTAATAGGAATAGGACCAGAGATGTAGCTCAGTGGTGCTGTGTCTTCCTCACAAGCGCAAGATCCTGAGTTTGGTTCGTGTACTAAAATAAAAACAAAGAGGGATAAATGAACTGACTTAAATATTACATTTGTTTAAAAAAAAGTGTGAAATAAAATTGAAGTTAACTTCAAAAATTTGAACACAGTTCTGTGCCCATATATACCATTAGAATACGGTCTTACAACAAGAGGTGTGAGGTGATCACACACTTTCCTTTCTAAGTCTGTCTGTGCATCTGTATACACTACAGGAAGAAGCAAACACACAAATGTGTTAATGCTAGTAGAAGCCAAGATTTTCAGGATATAAAAAGATATGTAATAATCATTCATTTGTCCCTCAAATGCCTTCCACATCCATCCTTCAGGATGTGGGAGGCATTTGAGGGACAATTGAGGAAACCTGATATGTACTATAATCTGATGACTTTATAGAATGATTATTACATTCTTCCACGTTGATAATGATAGCGTGGTTTTATAGGAGATTGTCCTAGTTCTTAGGAGATAATATGCTAAACTATTTAGGGTTGAAATCTTACAGTGTTGGCAAATTCTTTTCAATTATATATAATATATTGGAATATATGACATATACATGTATGTATCTATGTGTATGTATAATGAGTAAGAGATATGGCAAATACAGCAGCAAGATGCTAATGAGCGAAAGGTATGCAGGAATTGAGTTTAATAGTGTTCAACTTTCCTGAATATTTGGAAAAGTTCAAGGTAAAAGTGTATTAGAGGAGGAAGGAGATTACATCATCCACAGAATTACTGCAAAGACGGAAGAAGCAGAGCAAGAAAATAGACAGGCACAAGGCAACTCTGCAGGCAGAGCCACAGCCCTAATCTCACTATAAACATCAGAGTATAAACACTGATACGGAGCCACTGTGAGCCCTGACTCCAGACTGCTATGCTTCAACACTGGCACAATTGTATCCTCTCCAGTAGAGTTTTGCTCCAGTTTTTGGTGAGAGAAAAGCTCTCCCTCACTCAGGCTTGTTGGGTGAGAGATTCTCCAAACATGTGATGTGATAGGGAAATATGATGAGTGCGAAAATATTTTAAAAATTGTTATAGTAAAAGACGAATTGCCCCTCAAAATACTCCCTTTTGCTTGGAGCACACTTTGACCATCATTCTTGGCACTTTCTGAAGCAGCTCTGGAGTCTTCTTTCATGAGTCATTAGCTGTGCTGTCTGGCTGCCTCCATGTCCTGAATGGGTTTAGATCACTTGCCTTCAAGGTTATCTTGACTTTGGGGAAGAGTCAGAAGTCACTTGGTGCTGGGTCTTGAGAGTAGGTGAATGTGGACACACTGTAATGTTTTCACACACTTTCTTTTCCTGTGGACACACTGTAATGTTTTCACACACTTTCTTTTCCTGTTGAGTTGCATTGGACCACAGAGTTCATCTTACTTTTGATCATACCTCCTAAAGACGCTCATGAAGGAGGAGTTAATTACTTCAGAAAGAGGCATGAATGATGAGATAAATGTGTTCAGAGTGAGTGGGAGGATTTTTTTTTTTGAGACAGGGTCTCGCTTTGTAGTTCAGGCTGGCCCTGAGCTCACTATGTACCCCAGGCAAGCCTCGAACTCAGCAATCCTCCTGTCTCTGCCTCCCGAGTGCTGGGATTATAGGCATGAGTCACCACACCTGGCATTGTGGTATGTGGTATTGATTGCTGGTGGGTGTGAGTCACCTCACCCAGCATTGTATGTGGTTACCAGGGATCAAACTCAGGACCTTATGCTTGCGAGGCAGGCACCGGAACCACTGAGCTAAATCTCCAGCCCCAGTGGGTGGATTTGGAGGAGAATTAATGATAATTTGTCTTTTACTCTAATAAAATTTTAATTTAAATATTTACTATATATTTCAACCACTCTTGTAAGCGTCACTCAAAAGCTGGAGGTTCATTAGCTATCTTCATTATACTAGGCTATAAATCATAAGGAGCTAGACATTATGAAATTACATTGTGCCATGATCTCCATCACTGGTTACCGTGGCTCTTCATTTCTAGTTCAAATATTTGCTGGACTTTCTGTCCTCATTGATTACATTAAAATAAAGTCAGGCTGACCACAATGGAATCTTAGAAAGTAGAGAACAGTTAAAATAGAAAAGATAAAGGTATGAACCTACTACAAAAATAGCTGATCACATGTCATAAATACAGAGTAAGTTATTTAGAATAAAGTAAGTAGCTTGAAGAATGGGCTGCATATGATTAAGGTATACTCCTAGCTTTTATCAGGAAGTAAATAATCTTAAATTCACTGAATGTTTAGAAGTCATAGTATATTATAAAGTTTGGATGACATATATTCAAATAGATAAACAAGAGAACAGTAAGGAAGACAAAGAAAGTACTATGAATTTGGCAAAACACTGGGGAAGAGTACACTGTCAAGATAATTTGAGTTCATCTATTTCCTTGATAAGTCTCTCTAGAATGATAAAGGTGACTCACCAGACTGCTGAAGCTTGATGACATTATTCCTCAGTTCAATTTGTTCTAGTTATCATCAACAAGAGCCAGTTATTGGGTGCATCTCATGAGCTCATTATTGCAAGTACTAAGATGTGTAAGGTCCCTGAGGAGAGAGAGAAGGTACATGCTAAAGATTAAATAACAATAAAAGGTGGCACATAAAGATCAAATGAAGATTACAAACAATTGCTGAAGAAGGTCTGAGGAGGGCCAGAGTATTGTGGGATTATATGTTAGAGGGAGAGTTATATTTGCATAAGAGCAGGGCATGGTTTGGGTCTACTATGGCAAGCAGGCCTAAGAACTTAGCAGTGGTACTTTAGGGTCTGAGGCAAGGGGGATGGTAAGGAAGCCAGTATTTCTAGAGTAGACAAACATGCAGAGGTTGTAGATTGCATGTAAATTTATGACTTTTAAGGATTTAAGGAGGTTGGCCGCTAGGCTAGTTAATTACTTATAGAGTTCCCTAAAGCTCACCTCTCCATTTATACTATCAAATCCATATTCTAACTGTTTAGAGAACTTGCTTTCCAATTTGCCTTCTCTTTCTCCAACATCTTGTCTTTAATGACTTCTCCCAATGTCTTCAAACCAAGTAGCTTACTACTTTTGCCCTTATTTTTATCTTTTTTTCCTCTTTTGATTTATTATAAAAATGGACAGCATGAACCTTGTACACCTTGTTATGCATAAAGCAATCAAGCTATTGAAGATGAAAAGTCCTACCAAAAGGATAGTAGAATAAATCTGAGAAGGCTAGGCTGCCCTCCCCCCCCCCAACATGTAGTATTTGAACTCTAGCAGGAATACCAACTGCAATGTAACAGAACTCAGAAACAGATAAAATCCTTGAATCTTTAATAATATATATATATATATATAAGAGTATTGATTATTATACTAGTCAGATTTCCCATCACTAAGACAAACATGCAACACCTGGAACTTAAAGGAGGAGAGGTTTATTTGGCTGACTGTTTCAGTGGGTTCAGTACATGGTTAGGTAGTTCCTTCCAGGGCAAAAACAGGATGGCAGAGGAAAAGGTGCTCACCCCATGGTAGTCAGGATGCAGAAAGAGAGAAGGGAGGAGTCAGGGAGGGTGTTACACCTTTCCAGGTCATGTTCTCGTGACCCACCTCCAATCATCTCCTGAGAGCACACTCAGCTACTAGGCTCATCAGTGGGTGAGTCCACTCATGAATACAGAGCCTCCATAATCCAGTCATTTTCCACACACATGAGATTGTTGATGGGCATTTCAATCTAATCACAACAATGACCAAATCCTGCAAGGACATTAGTGGGAGTGACTACTTAGTCCTTTTGGAGTGATGAAAACTTTTTAGAACTAAATAAAGGGGATAGTTACATGACATTGTTATTTAACTAAACACCACTGAATTGTTACTTTAAAAGAATTAATTCTATGTTGTGCGAATTTAACCTAATAAAAAGATATTGAGTAAAGGGCACCTGGCAACTTTCACTTTCTCTATTCTTGTGTACATTTGAAAACTCCAGTAAGTCAAAGAAGAAATCATAACATAAAATACAGTTAAATCATGATGAAACGTTACATATCTAAACTCATGGGATACAGCTACAGATATACTGAGAATCCAGGTGCAGCAGCAGGCACCTATAGTCCCAGCTCTTCAGGAGACTGCAAGTGGAAACTCACTGGACCCCAATGTTCAGGGCCGTCCTAGGTAACATAGTGAGGCTCATCTCAAAAAAAAAAAAAAAAAAAGGAAAGGAAAGAAAAGAAAATCAAGTAGCTAAGCTAAGCATTCAATTTAGGGAATTAGAGTATGAACAAAAAATAGAATTAAAAATCAAATTGCTAATAGGAGAAAGTTAATGAAAACAAAAATTGAATTAAATAGAAATGAAAAATGTGCTAGGACTAAGAATGGCAGAATTTGTTTCTTTGATCTAATTTTCTGACAACTTTAGTAATGAGAAAGGTAGAAAGTACAAAGAAACAAGATTAGGAATGAAAATAACTATAGTTTCATCAGGAATTAAATAGGAAGGTATTATAATGAAAAACTGCTGATTAATATGAAAACATGTATAAGGTGTTAAATTCCTAGGAGAACATTACAAAGTAAACTAAAGAAGGAATAGTGTTTTAATTGGGACTCTTTTCAATGGATACATATAGCTATATAGATGATCTCTATTAAGAACTGATTCTCTTTCCCATGAACTGAAAAGGAAAGAAGGCGTTCTAACTCCTTTCTTGTACTCTCTTGCCTGATTCAGGACAATGTGACAGAGGAAAATTATGAGCAGATATCATTTACAAATATGGATACACAAATCCAAAGTGTGTTATCAGTGAATCAAGATAAAGTATAGAAAAAATACATTACAAACAAAGGTTCTTTAAGCCAAGAAGAAAGGAGTGCCTAAAATTGGAAAATGTATTGATTTTATTCACTATATTAAAAGATGAAAGGAGATGAAACATCATCTGAACAGCTGTAGAAAAAAGTTCACAAAAGAAACCCTCTTCCATGATTAGGAAAAAAAAATAATTTGGCAAAAGAGAATAGATAAGGACTTCTTTTGCTTAATACAGAGTATCAGAAACTATGGCAAACCTCATTTTTAGTGGAGAGACATCAGAAACATTCTTATGAACTTCAAAAAGATAAGAGTCCTGATCTTAACAGTGTTTATTTGACAATAACATACTTGATAATTAGCTGACTTTACAGAGCATGAATCGATCTCTGTTGAACTCACAAATCCACTGGTAGATGTTTCCCGAGTGTACGGACCTGCCAGGCTGAAGTGCAGGACATACAGCGAAGGGGTGCCTGTCAAACTTGTGGCCAAAGCTGTTGCCACTTTATTAGAGAAGGTAGCCTCAGCTAGTTTTATTCCCCATGGCATATTTGCTGCTGGGGCCCAGCCTTGTAACTGTTTGTTATTCTAGTCACACACTTCAGAACACATGTTGTGCTCTGCATGGAGTCGACGCTCACCTAGTGGCAGCTACTACTAAGATGGTTTGCCTTACCGATTGGTGAATATCATTATTAGTTTTAGTGATTCTGAATCTCAAGGTTACCACATTTTAGAGACCCTCAGCTTCATGTTTGGTGGAGCATTTGGATCAATCTGAAAATGAACACCCAAATGGAACAATGGGACTGTCTTCTGAAATACTTTTGGCTGGTGGTCAAATAGTCCTGGTCTTTGTAGGTCTAACTTGTGCTTGATTCACTCTTTCTGCATAAGAATACAAGAAAATATATTTGTATGAAGATTTAATGGTACTCAGTATCCAGAATATTTTAAACTGGGAATCATAAAAATGAAGCAGACGCGAAGAGAGACTTTGAATTTGTGTGTGTGTTTGTAGAAGACCACACCTTAAAGTTGTTCTGAAAGAGGAGTGCACAGCTTTCTGTGAACAACCAGAGAAAGTTCACAAGGACTCGCCTCTGATGGGGCAGCCTATTTTATTGGCTTATTTTCAAATACTTTGATGAGTGCACACTTGAAATATTTCAACTGGACTCTTAAAGCTCTAAATTTTGGCCATTTTATTTTATGAGCTTTAGCTGTTTTAAAAATTACACTTGTTTTTGAAAAGTGCCTGTGATGGCATCTAGCTGCCTTTGGTTGTCAGCAATAGAAGCTAATTTTGGCTTCTCAACCTCCAAAGGGATTTATTACAAGGATACTCAGTGATTTACAGAATTAGAGAAATTGAATAGCTGTGGTTAGAGAAGCATAGTGTGGGCAGCTTGATTATAGTATATTGTTAAATCATCTTATTTTTAGTTACAATTATTGGTCTCACTGTATGCTTAATTTATAAGGTACACCTTGTCTGAAACAGAACATGATATGGGGAAGGGTTGTACTATCAGTTTCAGGTGCCCACAGAAGGTCTTGGAATGAGTCCCCCACAGCTAAAGGCGACTACTATATACCCTTTCTCTGAGCGGGTAGAAATCTAGCTTAAGTTCAGAAAAGTACATTCTAAGTACACTAGCATCTAGTGATTACCTCACACAGAATTATGTCTTAGTCATAATTGCTCCCGTTTAATTTGTACTTCTTTTATTAGTCAAATCCCCTTGAGGTGATAATCACTTGTCATATTATTGTCTGGGTATTGTCCTTGTCCTTGTGCCAAGGTTCTTTAGATAAAAATGTGAAATTGTTTCTCTTCTCACTGGAATCCATTGAGATCCACAGTGTCATCATTGTATGCATTTTCTGGGATTTAGAGAAATATCTTAAGTGATAAATGAAAGCATAAAGGTTGTACATATTTATGGAATGCACATATACATTGTGTAATGTTTAAGTCAGTGTAAACACATACACTTTCTACAAATTGAAATACCTTTTTTTTTTTGTGTATTTCTCATAATGTCTATGGAAAATATTGCCATCCCATTTTATGGACGAGGAAGCCGAAACTGGAGCCGGTTAAGTTTCCCAAGATTACACAACTAGAACATTCAGTGGCAGTGGCGGGGCTAAAGCTGGGTTCTCGGACCCTCAGGCAAAGTTTTTGAGCTAGTTTTGAAGCACAACGCCTGGATATGAAAGTACCCAAGTCATGAGAACATATCCTGATGAATTGTGACAAAATGAACACACTTATATGAGAAGAATTCAGATCAAGTATCAGAACACTGTACCTAGAACCCCTCCCCTTCTGCCTCTTTCTAAGCACTGCTCCACTAAGGGAAACTCTCTCAAGTCTAATGGCAGAGATAAGTGTACTGTTATGGAATCATCCCCAGTGTACTGTGTTGTGTAGGACTTCTTTTCATGAGAAAGTGTTTCAATGTACTACAGAGTACGCATCTACTGTTTTCTGAGAGAATTCTAAACTAGTCCAAGAAATATCTTCAATAATTGATGAGGGAAAACTGTGTGATGGTTAGGTTTATGTGTTAATTTAGCTAAATTGTATTTATTCTATTTATTTATCCTAATCCATGTGTTACAGTGAAAGTTTATTGCAAGTGAGATTCACATGTATAATCCCCTAACTTTAAGTATGGAATATTTATCTTTGTAATCTAGATGAGGCTCATCTAATTATCCAAAATGTTTTTAAGAACCAAACTGTGTTTTGCTAAATGAAGAAGAAATTCTACTGTGGTCTGCATTATCAGCCCCAGCCCCAGAGTTTCCAGCTTTCAGGTATGTCCTACGCACCTTGGGCTTGTCAGACAGATCCCATAATTACCAGTATCGCGAAATATATAGCTCACTGGTTCTATTTCTTTAGTAGAACCTGGATTGATACAGTGTGGTGTCGTTGTACAACTGAATACAAATCAGCACCATAAGAGAATGAAATGTTAATTTCATACAACAACTTGGATCAGAATGTTGCATAGTGTGTCATTCGATTTGTATGACATTACAGAAAGAGTGAAACTGGACTGAAACTGGTGATTGTAAGGATACCAGGGTCAACTATCAAGAAGCAACACAGGAACAGCTTTAGACTTATAGAACTGTTCTGTTTGGTAGTAGACAGATAAATAAAAGTATATTTTTGTCAAATCTATAAAACTACATCTTTTGGGAGGAATTTATGTGCATGGACATTTTTTTTTAAAAAATTTAACCCTAGAACATTCCAAACTCTAACAGTAACACCAAGTGTTGGCAAGGATGTGGACCAGCTTGATTTCTCCTTTATTGCTAGTGGGAATACAAAAGAGGATAATTTGATAGTGCTTCACAAAATGAAACATATTCTTCTATGATTCTGTGATCATACCCCTAAGATATTTACCCAAATAACTTGAAGATTGATGTCTGGACAAAGACTTGCACATAAATTCTTATCTACCTTCAGCCATAATTGCCAAAAGTTGGAAGCAACCAAGATGTCCTTCAGTAGGTGAAGGAATAAACTGTGGTATATTCAGAGGATGAATTATTATTCATCACTAGGGAGAAGCACATTATCAAGCCCTGATGAAGCTTGGAGGAACCTGAAGTGCATATTACTAAGTGAAAGAAACTAATGGAAAAAGGCTATTGTATTGTTCTAAATAGATGACATTCTAGAAAAGGTGAAACTATGCAGATGCTAAAAGAATCAGTAGTCAGGGACTGAGGGTGAGGGAAGAAAATATAGGAAAAGCACAGAGGATTTTTAAGGTGCTGAAACTACTCAGTATGGTGTAACACACATTATTATACGTTTGTCCAAATGCATGGAATGGATAACACCAAGAGGAAATCCTAATACATCTATGGACTTCAGATGATAATGGTGTGTTATGTAAGTTCATCAGTCATAACAAACACACCACTCTGCTGACAGTGACTGGAGATGTATGTGCTGTGGAGCTAAAGGTTCATGGGAACTCGGTGCTTTCTACTTGGGCTGCTGTAAACTTAAGACTGCTTTAAAATAAATTTTACTAGCAAAAACAAAGACAATAGGAATGTCAGGATACCGTGGGATTTAGACTGTGGGTGGTGACAAAAGAACTGGTGCTATGAATGTCTTAGATGATTTCACAAAAATGGATAGGGAAGAAGGAGCAATCATGCATAACTTCCAAAAACACGGTTTTACCTGACTACTATAAGGGTAAATTTGAAAAGCTGTACATCAACATTCTACTCTAGTTGTTAAATTTGTTTTCTGTGGAGCTAAAAAGTAATGATTTCAAAGTAATTGCATGTAGTGTGGGGGTTAAATAATGTACATACGAATTTAAATGTGTCTGATATGATTCAGGGATGGTAAAATGAGCACTCATGCCTGAATACAGCTGGAGATATTATGACTTCATATTTATGTATGTGTATATATTTATTTATTTCTCTATATGGACCAAGAAACAGAACTATAGATATGTACAATACTTATTTTCTATGCATACCAATATGTCCTTGCTCTGTCCATTGAAATGGCCTAGAAATGAAAAGATCTATATCAATTAGCACATTTGGCATCCATAATTTATTTTCTAAATAGCATTCTAGAGGAAAAGGAGCCCCTGGAGGAATGGATGGTTCTAGAACAGGGGCAGGAAAATACAAGATGAGCTCTGTGTATCATATATTACCATAGAATGCTAAAAATAAAAACAGAAAAGCAAAAAGGAATAAAAGAAGGGAGAGAGGAAAGATGCTAAGGGACTCAGGAGCCAATCTTGAAGAGCTCACAATAGCCATAGCTGTAATGATTTGAACAGCAAAATAAATGATAATATTGGATTATCTATGATTGAAAGACAGAAATAAATATCCATGTGTCCATATTGCTATAAATGACCGGTTGAATGAATCAGTGAAGGAGCAGTGACATGTCTTCCTCAGAGAACAATTCCAAGTAATACATGTAAAGTCTCCTCTCTCTAGGAGGTAGAAGTTAGCTTCCACCCTCTTAAATGTGAGTTGGACTTGGTGACTTGCTTCCAATAAATGAGTGCAGAAAGGAAGAAATGGGCACTTTAT
The DNA here is from genome assembly GCA_004025085.1 of Thryonomys swinderianus. Taxonomy (NCBI): domain Eukaryota; kingdom Metazoa; phylum Chordata; class Mammalia; order Rodentia; family Thryonomyidae; genus Thryonomys; species Thryonomys swinderianus. Next base: position 56,206 of record PVIC010001838.1, on the reverse strand, counting down.
GGAGGAGAGCCTGGCAGACCTTATAACCAAGTGATCAAGTTTAACATTATCATTGATAAGTGACATTAATGTCATGGACTCCCTTGTGTGAAACAGTGAATAGGACACGTCATATCTGGGTTTTTCTCCAAAAAAATCCATAATCTCAGTATATTCGTGAAAAAACACCAGCCAAACCCAAATTGAGGGATGTCCTACAAATAGTGCAATCTGTACTCTTCCAAACTGTTAAGGTCATGAAAACCTTGAAACCTACCAAGAAGCTATCATTGGTTAGTAGGAAACTAAAGAGACAAGGCAGCAAATAGTAATGTGCTAGCTTATATTGAAACCTAGAACACAAAACTTTTTTTTTTTTTTTTCTTTTTGAGACAGGGTCTAGCTTTGTAGTTCAGGCTGGCCCTGAGCTCACTATGGTGCCCAGGCAAGCCGCCGCGAACTCAACAATCCTCCTGTCTCTGCCTCCCGAGTGCTGGGATGACAGGCGTGAGCCACCACGTCCGGCATTGTGGTATGCGGTGTTGATTGTTGGTGGGCGTGTCTCCACGCCCAGCATTGTATGTGGTTACCGGGGATCGAACTCAGGGCCTTGCGCTTGTGAGGCAGGCGCGGGAACCACTGAGCTAACCCTCCGGCCCTAGAACACAAAACTTTTTTCTTCTTTTTTGAGACAGGGTCTCACTTTGTAGTTCATGCTGGCCCTACAACAACACTCTTGCCTCCCCCTCCAGAGTGCTGGGATTACAGGCTTGAGCCACCAAACTTGGCATTTGTGGTATGTAGTACTGATTGCTGGTGGGCATGAGTCATCACACATGGTATTGTTGTATGTGATTACCAGGGATCGAACTAGGTACCTTGCTCTTGCTAGGCAGGCGCTGGAACCACTGAGCTAAATCTCCAGCCCCACAAAAGTATTGTTTGTTTTTTTTTTAGTAGAAAATCTGATGAGTTCTATGTGAAAGCTGTAGATTAGTTAATAGTCTAGTCGCAGAAATAATCTATTGAGTTTCAACAACTTCAAAATAGTTAGAGAGAGATATTTAGTGTATTTAAAGAGTACATAGGAATTGTCTTTGTAATTGTTCTTGCAAACCTAAAACCACTTATAGATAAAAATGGTTTTTAAAATGGGCTAAATACTTGACTATCTCACCTAAAAATATGTGCAAACAGGCAGAAAACATAGGAAAAGATGCCCCAACTCACTTATTACTAAGGAAATGCAAACCAAAGCCACAGTGACATACTTCTTCATATCCACTAGGACAGCTAGAATAAAACACACACATACAACAGTAACCACTATTAACATGGATACGGAGAAACTGGAACCCTGATACATTGCTAGTGGGAATGTAGCATAGAGCTGCTTCTATGGAAAACATTTTGGTAGTTCCTCAAAAAGTGAAGTAAAGAAATTACCATATGACCCAGAACTTTCATTGTTCATTTTTTTTTTCTGATACCAGGGATCAAACTTAGGATCTTGAGCTTGCAAGGTAGGCGTGATGCTACTGAGCTAAATCCCCAGCCCTGTCCATCTTTTCTTTTCTTGTCTTTTCTTGTCTTGTCTTTTCTTGTCTTTTCTTTTCTTTTCTTTTCTTTTCTTTTCTTTTCTTTTCTTTTCTTTTCTTTTCTTTTCTTTTCTTTTTTCTTTTTTGCTTTTTGAGACAGGGTCTCGCTTTGTAGTTCAGGCTGGCCCTGAGCTCACTATGTAGCCCAGGCAAGCCACCGCGAACTCAGCAATCCTCTTGTCTCTTACTTCCCGAGTGCTGGGATGACAGGCGTGAGCCACCACACCCGGCACTGTGGTATGCGGTATTGATTGTTGGTGGGCGTGTCTCCACACCCAGCATTGTATGTGGTTACCAGGGAGGGGATCGAACTCAGGACCTTGCGCTTGTGAGGCAGGCGCCGGAACCACTGAGGTAACCCTCCGGCCCCCTGTCCATGTTTTCTTAAGAGAAGGTGAAGTGCTATAACTAAGTTTATTTTAACTTTCCACTATTAGAGTTTTGGATTGACAATGATCAGCATGTATGAGGTGTACTTAAACTCTAAAGGGAACATTTAAATTTTTTAAAATTTATTACAGTGAAGGTTGCATTGTCATTAATCCCCCTGAAAGCACTCTTCTCCATGTCCAGCACACATATCCCACCGCGGGCGCCACTTTCGGAGGCGGCCCTGGAAGCCCTCTTCGAGGAACGTCTTTCTGACAAGTGATTCAAACCATTAGTGAGCACCGTCTGACAGTAAGGCGGGCTCGTCAGAGCGCTACAGCAGGCCCTCATCCAACAGCTCTGGTGCTCGGGCTGCTGGCTCTTCCCCAAGGTCACACTGGCCATGAAAGTGAACATTTTAAGTCAACATAGGACGTCGAGGCAGCCATGACAGCGCAATGCAAGAGTCAGGGCTCATAGAACTGCTTCAGGAAGTGGCAAGCAGAACGGGCTAAGTGTGCTCAAAGTGAGGGGGAGGACTTTGAAGGGAATCAATGGCAACGTACCTTTGGCTTTAATATTTTAAAAATTAAAATACGCAGTAAAACTAATGATTGTTAAAATGAAGTTCCTGGCAAGCTACAGAGACTGAGACTGTAAAGCTTTGGTGGCAGGAAAGATGTTGAAAAGTGGGTATCTTCTTTATGCGAATCAGAGAGAAGCAAGAGCAAAGCTATAAGTAGATCTGGTATCTGAAGCTTGCAGTGTTGGTATGAATTTTAAAGTGAGTCTGTTTGCTGGTAGTGAGGGATGTGACGAGCAGAGAGTAACTGGGTATGAACTGAGCTGAACATGAAGTAACTTCTTAGGTGACACTGATGTTGCTGGTTCCGGGACCACACTTTGAGCCTGACTGGTGTTGGAAACCTTAACCACAGGATGGGGGCGGTGGCAGGGAGAGGCAGGAAGACTGTCAAGGTTCACAACTGCGGAGCATGTGGAAGGCTGAGTGGAGGAACTAGCAAGAGTGTTAATGGGACCGAAATTAGAAGTTTTGACTGAGGCATCAAAATGTGACAGACAAGTCATTAGTGAGACAGGCTAACCTTGCACAAATTTCAAAGTAGAGAGCTAATCATGGACTTCCCAACACATAAATCCTTGCCTTATAATGAGAGTTTTAAAAAATGTAGCTGCCAGAGACTGGAAGGATTTGTGAGGGGGTCGCAGCTCAGGAGCAGTGAGCCCCTCCCAAGAAAGAGACAGAGGGCTGCCCTCCCTGTACGTCATCTGGAGGGGGCGATTTCGGGGAGATCGTAGAGACTTTGGCGCACATCCCTTGCATCTGGGCAGACGTGGTGACACTGTGGCTGATTTTCAGCTGGCAGACGGAACAGGTTGCTTAGTGGTCCAGCGGTAGCAGGAAAAGCGTCGCTGCCGCGTTGGGATGTGCCAGCTCTCCCAGAGCTATCAGAGCGAGGGATGAGCAAGTCCCCTGCAGGACAGATGAGAGCCGCGCATGCCGGAGAGAGCCGCAGGTTAGCGGTCGTCTGTGATACGAGGCCTCAGAGGAAATCACAAAAGCATCCATGAAAGAACCAGCCGTGAGCAGCAGCTGGGCCCAGGTGGTCAAAAGCCAGCTGAGAAGAGGATCAGCCGGGGAAGAGCGTTCTTGTCTCCTTTACCTCTTTTTCTTCTTGCTGTGCCTTTCGACCAGAACTGCCAGATACAGCGGATAAAAAACACAAGATGCTCAGTTCAGTTGTAATTTGAAATTGTCAGTGACATCCTCTTAGCACTGTGTCTTCAGTATTACGTTCTGTGCAGCACGTGCTTTGTGCTAAAACCTTCACTGTTTATTTCAAATTCCAACTTAACTGAGCAGCTCCTATTTTGTCTGTTACTCTATCGCATTGTCAAAAACTGTAGTTACTGAGAGGGGAAGAAAGGTTTCAGGTTTGGCTCATTAAAGATATGCATGAAGAAGATATCTTCAAAACTTGCTTATAGTGCATTTTATGGCCAGTACAATTTGTGGACTATGTCTATGTAAAATAACTGAGACTGAGGACATACATATCAAGCTGCTGACAGTCCTCGTTTTTCATAACACAGTGAACTGTTACGTGCAGTTCTCTGCTTTTGCTTGGTTTGAATCACTATCAATATGAGTTACCTTGTTTTCTTTAACATCAATTCTATTAGTACACTTTTGATGTACATAATGATCACATTCACCATAGGGAATTTATACCTGCACATGAGATATCTTGATTCCTTTTTTCCTGAATCCTCTCCTCCCTTCAACTTTTCTTCCTCTCCTTATTTATCCAAGTGTTGTTTCCACTTTTATCTTTATTCTTTTATTTTATCCCTTTTCCCATCCTACTCATCCCTCTCCCCTTCCTTGTTCCTCTTAATATTTGAGCATTTCTTCTTATTTCCCAATATCTATCAAGTATGGGCTACTTTGATACTCAAAATGGGTAAAGATTCTCCAAGCTTGTTATTTTCCCACTTAACGTACTTGGAACATCTTTCCATGTTAATATTCTCCTCAAAAGTGGTTTCATAAATAAGACACAGAGGAATAAGTACCATATCATTTCTCTAGTATGAAAAACCAAAGGTGTAAGTGAATACCAAACATGTGAAATAGGAAGAAAATATGCAAAAAGGAAAAGGGAAAGGGTGGGTGTGGGAAAGTAAAGAAGGGAGAGAAAAAATCTGAAAAGGAAAAACAGTTTATGTGTATATAAGGGGTGAGGAATGTAGGGAGAGCAGGGGAAAAGGGGAAAAATGAGAATCAAGATGTGTCATGTACAGGTACAAGTTCTCAATGTTAAATGTGATTATATTGTATGTATAAAATGTACCAAGAAAATCAATTTAAAGAGAGGTTTCTATGGCTACTTTATATCTCATTGCATAAGTAGCATAATCTATTCAAAACCTGGATTCGGGTTGTCTTCTCCTTTATTAACATAAATTAATAACATAATAAAATACTGGTAGTTTAATCTTTTTTTTTTCTTTGAGACAGGGTCTCGCTGTGTATTTCAGGCTGGCCCTGAGCTCACTGTACCCCAGGCAAGCCTGGAACTCAGCAATCCTCCTGTCTCTGCCTCCCGAGTGCTGGGATTACAGGCGTGAGCCACCACGCCCGGCACTGTGGTATGTGGTATTGATGGCTGGTGGGCATGAGTCACCACGCCCAGCATTGTATGTGGTTACCAGGACTGAACTAAGGACCTTGCGCTTGCAAGGCAGGTGCCAGAACCACTGAGGTAAATCTCCAGCCCCATGGTAATTTAATCTTTATTTACACTTTATTACCTTAGGAGACATTCCTAGAATTTAAATGCGTAAGTATAAAAGTTGACAAAATTACATACTTAAAGTCTGTCTTCCTGAACCAACTCCACTGTAGGCACTTATCAATATGTATCCCAGGTTTATTCCTTTAATATCAAAATGCATTTTCAAGTGTTTCTTGGCTATGTGTGTTTTCCTGTTAGTCTGACAGATGTGCCACAGATGGATAATAAATCGAAGATTGGTAGCAGTAATACTTTAAGTTTTGTCAACACTGGCAGTCCCCCAACACACACATGCACAATGTACACATATCCATTCTGTGTGTTACCCAGTTAACAAGTGCTGATTGAAACAATAAATACATAAATGGAATAATTCTTTAAAGTTGCAGCCAAAGGGAACCCTGCTTAGTTATTTTGCTACTGATGTTTTCATTATTTATTCATCCACACAGCAAACAGTATGAAGTACCTACTGTGTACCTGACTCAATGCTAGGTTATTGAAGGATGATAATGAGTACTTGGAATAATTTCAATCAATCAACAAAAAGTACATTTATAACGATTCCAAGAATATCTTGACTATCAAGCATCTTCTTTGAAATGAGTCTTCTGAACTGGCAAATGTTTCAGATAGTTTGAGGCTGTACAACAGCTTTAAATTCTGAAATGATTGTTGACAAGAAGCATTTCTATGAGGCATTATTTACATGCCTCCGTGTTTCCTTAAATATGCTATTTCATGGGTGGGATGAGATGTGAAGATATAGGAATGAGTTTGGCATCTGCTCTGTGTTTGGTAAATGTCCCACCCTTTTCAAACTGTGGAGGTTGGTTGTTTGAGGTGCCCTGAGAAACTTCTGGAAGTCACTGCCTCTCATGTGTGCAAGTGCTGTTACTGCCCTCGTCACCATGAATGTAGCTCCTCGATTCCGTTTTCAAATCCTGCCGGTTCTGCTGTCAATATCTCCCTACCCATTTCTGGTTTTTCTCTTTTCAGTTGCTTTTCCAAAGCCTCTTGGCATTCAACTATAGAAAAGCGACCTCCAGTATTGATTGCCAATTTTAATAGTGTCGTTTTTCCCTTTGGGTGGCAACACAAGTAGTTACTTCACATTTAGAATAATTTCCCTTTTGGGCCCTGTTGTTTGCTCCTAGTCCTCAACAAGTCACCCTTTCACTGTGAAGATGTTTTGCTGGTGTTTCCAAGTCCAGATACTAGACAAAAACTGCACTGTTGTATTGTTGGCCTCATACGTTTGTGAAATTTTGTATGAGGGAGCCCCAATTTGGAGCTGGATTCCCTCAGTGGCTCTTCAGGGCTGGTTTGATCAATTTCTAAGTTAATCCTTCTATTATACTACTAGAAAGATTTCTGAAGAAGGTTATTTCTGACACCCATGAATCCATGGTGTTTTGGAGATTATTTTACCGGTATCTGAGCCCATCAGCCTCCACGAAGCACAAGTGCGTCTCCCAAGCAGACAACCCCCTCTGGAGGGTATGACTTAGGGGAAAGGAACCTTCACTCTTCTTTGCCCCATGTTTGGAATCTTTCTCAGCAGAAAATGCAGAAGAAGTTGCATTTTCCTATCAATAAAGGAGGCCTGAGCCTGGGGATAAAGCTGTAATCATGAAGAGAGAAAAAAAATTAAAAAAATGTTTTCAGTTGATTCAAACATAGCTGATGTGAGTGGCAAGTAAAGTTGTATTGTTGGAAGAAAAGCCTCAAGTCTGGGGGTCTTGGTGTCTTTGACTAAGAATTCTGACAAAGGAAATCCAAGCATGGTAAATTCTTAATGAAATGTCCAATATGTGCCACCTCCATGGCCCGTTCAGTTGAAACACCTCTTTCTTCCAACAGTTATGATGTGGGAGTGGGGGTGGGGAGCAAATCAAGGAATGCTGTGGAGGAGGCAGCTCTGGGAAAATCCCAAAGGCCTTGATGAGTGGGAATGCAGAGGGAGAGGGAGGGGAGGGGCCTGCCCAGGCTGGAGTGCTGCAGGCACAAGGCAGTGGTCACAGAGATAAGAAGCAAGTACTTTCTGTCAACAACTGCAACCCCCACGGATGCAACAAAGAGCAAAGTCTTTCCCTAGAGTTGATGCCACCTGCCTGTGACGCCAGGCGCCACACATCTGGCTTGCTGGTATTTCATTGAAATAGCCGCCTGTGTGGAGTTCAGAGGGGAAAATAATGAAGTAGGTTTTGCCTCTTCCTTCTTATAGTAGCTCCCAAAAGAGTGTACATTTGATAAGGGCCAAAGTCTGTTTGTGAAAAGAAACCTCTGAAGGGAGATGTGGCACCTAAGACCAAAGACCTTAATTTTGCCTCAAATTTTGGCTATACTGTTTCTATAGAGACCAAAGGGAAGCTTTGGCTCCCCCACTCAGCTATTAAAGTTTAGTGCATTGAAAACTGTCTTCACGCTGTGCTACTCTTTCAGGGAGGAGAATAGGGTCTGAACTAATCCATGAAAGTTGTCATGCTATGAACTAGTAGTCAAGCTTTTTCCTTTCAATTGAATCTAAAACTATACTGTACTTCACACTTGATTGGTCCTTCAGATGGAAGGATTCAATATCCCTGCTGGAAATCAGCTCGTCTTCTTCACACAGTGCTGTTGAACGTGGAAAGAACTTATTTCTGAGGCATAATTACCAGCTCTAACATATGAAAAGTCGTAAGGATATTTAATTTCTTTTCCTTTTCTTAAATTCTGGTCAAATTTTAAAATTCTAACTTTGATTTTTCCTCTTTAACAAAGCTTGTTTACCAGACTGTCTCCATGCTTGGGCTTGCTGTTTGTCAATAGATGTTGGGATCTATACATGCTCACCAGCTTTTCTTTCCCCAGGATGATAGACAGACATACAGCATAAATGTACCAAGGACAAAAAAATATCTTCTGAATGCAGCCGTCAGCGAGCCATTGAATGTCCTGTAGCAAAGGTAACGGGTCACTTATTTACCATGAAGACTGGGACAAGAACTCAAGGAATCTGAGCAGTGCTAGGCCAATTGTCTAAGGGAAAGACGCTTTTCCTTTCCCACTCAAAGAGTTAGCTTTGTTTGTTTGCACATGTTTTAGATCAATAACTGGTCATAGTAAAGGCAGAACAAAAGCTCTAATAACCATGAGCCATCAGCAGTGTGAATCGACACTTCCCAAGTTAAACACTGCATCTCGTGAGTGAATACATACAGTGTATATGGTTTTTTTTAATTGAAAAAAGCCTTGATCTAGCTACACCAAAAGGGGGCACCAAGGTATTAAAGAACTTACGATGCTTTCAGCATCTAAAAAGGAAATAAAGTGAAGTTTGAAAAGGTTTTTAGTGTAAGTGTTACATATATGATTTTGAAAACTTGTTATTTTAAAAAGTTAATTGACTTCAAGTATTTGGATATAATTGATTTAATATCTAAATGGAATCTCCTACTGGTATAGAGATGCTTTTGAATTGGATGGCATAAATGCCAAGAAAAACTAATGTTTTATTCCATAAAAAATGTTATAAAGAAAAATCACTGTCTCAGGATGCTCAGAATGCTATTGGTATTAATACTCAGGATTTTTCTTTGGGATTTTGATTTATTCTGTCCTAAAATGGAAATTTTCCTTTGTTATGTAAGTCATCTGGTAAATGTAAGGATATTTGTTTTGGTATAAGTGTGTCTGGGTAAAAAAAAATCAACACTCTTCATTGACTTTTCTCAGAAAGGTTGCTTAAAGTGAGAGTCTGGGGGTCATGGCAAATAGTAGCTAATTTAGAGTTTGACTACCACAGCTTCCAGAACTCACAGGATTAAATAAAGAGAACAGAAGGCATTTTCTGGAAAGATTTTCAAAATGCACAATTTGGTTAATCTTACCTCATTTCTGTGATTTTAGTGAAGGAAATGTAGTGGAAGAAGATAGAGATAAAATATTTTTAATGGTGTTATAAATACAGACAATGCAAGGAGATGCCTCTTCTGTTTTAATGTCACTTCTAAGGCATAAAAACCAGCTCGATTTCGAATTCTGTGAGTTATTAAGTGCTATTTATATTGTTTCTCTCATCACCCTGATCTTCTGTTCTTTTCCCTCCTTCGTGTGAAATAGAGACCTTTTATATGTAATCAAATCTGAGCTGGTTGGTTAGCTAATAATTCCTCTTAAAAATGGAAATCAGTGCCTGTGTGATCCTGTTTTCTCTGCGTATCTGTACTATTTCCAAAGATGGCTGAAATCTGAACAAAATGGGTTGGAAAATGTGGAAAATAATTCTCCTTTTATTTTTAGATGTCCAACCATAGATTCCTTTTAAAAAGGCAAAATGATAAATTTAGCTGAAATTGTGTTTTATAGTTTAATTTTTACCCAGCCTTGGGTCTCTCCCATTGTTTTATGTTTTGTGATGATTTATGGAATCATATATTATGAAATGCAAGGCAATTTACAAGCTGCTATTACATCCCTGTAACTTTTATGAAATATGTGACTAATTAGTATATTGTTTAACTGGGAGAATTAGATTAAAAAAACAAATGTCTTTCAGGTTTATTTGAAACATATGGACTTCATTCAACTGAAGTAATTATTCAGGTACAATAAATTGTTATGTGTAGTGCTGGAAGAGAGCTGTAATTTTATTTTAATATACAGCAATATTAAGAAGTTTTTATGAGTCTGTTGTTTATTTGAAATAAAAATAGAATAGGATTATTGAATTTCCTATCTTCATTTTATTGTCACTAGCGTACCAAAATGTCCACTCAAAGACAGAGAAAGAAGGCTACTGTCACATTTTGTGTGTTGTGATTCTCCCTGTTGTGATTCCAAAGGGTGTTTGGCTTGATTGTAGAATATTTAAAATGTGAGCCCCAGGCACTGCTTGATTTAATGGGATGTTTTAAACATTATATTTTCTATTTTAAAAAAAATTAGCAGTTGTTTCATTATTAATAGTTGCAGTATGTTGTTTCTGCTTTGAGGAATTAATATTCCTTAGAATCACTGAAAAAGAAGGATTTTTCCAGAGTAATGCTTCATTAATTATATATATATATGAAGTATTTTATACATATATACACACACATATGCAGACATTCAACATCTTTACTCTTTCTCTGTGTGCTCTTCAGGTCCTGCTACTTTAACAAAGGTTTGATCCAACTAATTAATTCAGGTGATGCACATTTTTAGGATAAGAGAAAGCCAGAATGACCAAGATCTGAAAATACAAGTAATCATAATGAAGATGGCTAGTGTTTTGTTGTTGTCTCAAGCTATATTTTAGGAGATCTTGTCTTGGGTTGAACACATTGCTCAACTTTTAAGAAATATTCACATGGTAGTATTTCTTTGCTATCAGAACAGGCAAAATAGGAAGAAGTAGGTCAGATTCTGATCCATGCTTTTTCAGCTCTCTTGTCTGGCATTTCTTATGATGAAATTTCACATCAACAGGCCACAAAGTCATTTTCTGGCTTTAGGTTTTTTCCTTATCTTTTCTAAAAAGTCGGTTCACTAGTACTGAAAAAAATCTGTCCATCTGCACAGTCGACTTTTGTGATGGTTTCAAGTCACCTCTGCATGGAAGCAAATTAGTGGCCAAGTCGAGCTTATGAAAGAACATGAAAAAGAAAGGTCTCCAAAGGGGGTTAGCCTCCTTTAGGGAAGCTATCTCCAGATTAAAACAAAACAAAACAAAACAAAACACCAAAAAGCAACAACAACAAAATAGGCATCTGAATCACAGCTGCAAGGGTCCCTGATCTGTTGCCTGGCACGATGTGTTGTTTGAAACTCTGCACAGAGATTTTTCACATTAGATGTGTGATTTCTTTTTCACAAATCATTTTTGCCTACACAGGCACAATGTATTAGAGTTTTTCATCATGAGTTTTACTTTTTTCCCCAGTTATCTGGCTCAATTTCTGGGTGAAGAGTGAAAGGGACTTTTTAGTTTCTGATTGGAAAGACAGACAAGAAGTATAGACAACTTGGTGAATTAAGACAAGAGTTTCCAAAGCAAGTTATCAGAGAGCAAAATTTTCTCTTCAAATGAAACTCGACCTTAATCTGAAGCAAGACGTTTCACATAACAATCTTCCTGAAAAGAGCTAATTTCAGGGATTGAAAAGTATGCATCCTGACCAGATTCCCACAGCACCTTCTAAGAGTAGATTTAGTTGTTCAGAGCAGGAAATTAAAACCAGAGAACACAATTTGATTATGAGAAATCTTTATGGTGCCATATGGGGTTTTCCCCCTTCTACAAGAGACAAGTAGAACAACCAAAATAAAACTTGAGGACTATTTGATTTGTCATTCTGTGGAGCTGTAACTTCAGAATTCCCAGTGGACTCACTGGCTTCACTGGCCTTCATGTGGTCACTTATTAGAAATTGCAGTGTTATTTGTCAGTGTTGCTTGACTGGCAGATTAGGACTAGGGATTCCCAGAATGAAATTGAAGAGGTGTTCCAAACTTCACAGCTTAAACCACTTTCCTGAACTGATGTGGAGACAATACCAATCTCTCTATTTATCAAATTGTGTTCTCCCAGTTTGAATAGTGAGAACAAAGGCGCTAATCTGTGGTTCTGAGAAAGGCCAATTATGCCCTCTGCATCAGACGGGCCTAATATGATGCTAAATAATTGACAAATCAGATGCACACAAATGTAGTTGTATTATTTACTTAAAGCTCATTAACTCTGTGTTTATATCACATGGAATTGGGTGCATTTGCAAATAAGTTCACCTATGTAAAAATGTTCCACCTCACCTTTCAAAAATGAGGAAAGACACTGGGATCCATTTTAAACCATCAAGATTGCTGATCTGAATTCAAATGAGCTGCTTAGACACAGCAATCAGATTTAGGAGCCACACATTTTGTACTTTAAAAATATTTCCTTAATCATTTTTACATTTCTGATTTCATCAGAATCCTTATTATAGTCTGAAAATATAGACACACATCCATATTTCTCAGCTGCAGAAGCCAAGTTCCACAGTCAAATGACTTTCATCAGGTCACTAGGTCCAGTTAGTTCCAAACATTCAGTCCATGTGGTGATGTCATAGCAAGCATCATAAACTGACAACCTGCAGGTTCTGCCATGGGCTCACACCCAATTCTTGTTTGAACCCTTACACAGCATTAAAAATAGTTTTTAGATTAATTGCTAACATTTTAAAATGGGAATTTTGTAATTTAAAATTAAAAAGTCAAGATTTCTGGATTTGCTGTGAGAATCTGAAGTTTTGGCAACCTGGGTCATCGTTTCTCCATGGTAAGTAAGAATGCACTGGGAATGGGCTGCAGCTTCTGGTCTCACAGGGCAAATCTTTCCCACATTGCTAACAGTTTACACCAGGCCTGCCTTGCTATTTGCCTAGTGTTGTGAGAATTAAGTTTAAAAACCGCCCACACGGAGCCAATGATAATCAAGCTTTCTTGAGTATCAGTACCCACTTGAAATTGGAAAAATAAAAGATGTTGCTGACCTCTAGTTTAGATCTAGCTTCTCTACCAAGCAGAGAAACCTTCAGGAGTGAGAGCAGAGCATCATTCCTCTTCAGAACCCCCCCACCCCGCCAATAGAGCACAATGGCTGGCACACAGCGTACCCTCAAGAAACTGCTTGATCAAGGAGGGTACGGTATGCACTTTATCACTAGAGTTGTCACAGTGCTGACCTATAGAAAAGTTCTATAGATGGGGTTGTGGGAAGGGAATCAACTCTGTGTGACCTCAGAAGTGTGAATCCTGTTAACTCCTACTTGAAAAATTTCAAGTGTGTATTTTGCTCATTTGAGCAATCCCAAACACCTGTGAGTAGAATACATTGTTGATCTGCTCCTCTGGGTGTATGTAGTATTTACAGTTGTGTAGACAATATCTCTATGGACTAGACACTGGCGCCTAAGTGGGGGACAGTCATGTAAGGTTTCTGCTTCCTTGTGACCATGGTCTGACAAGTGCCATGTTTCATTTTCTGAGATATCTCTCCTAGAAATAATTGAAGGGTGCTACTCAGCCCAGGGCCATGCATGTATTCTGGAGTGGAGTGGGCTACAGAATATGTTTGTCTACAGCAGTCCCTGCAGACCTCTGACCTTTTCCAGCTGTTATGGTCCATGTTACTCCTGGAATATTTGCCTTCCCAGAGTTAGAAAATTTTACCTGATGTCATGTTATGGATATGAAGTGGAGGCCAGAGAGCCTGGCCTGAAGCACTGGCCTCCCGGTTCGTGAGCTACCTGTGTCCTCACTGAATGAGGGACTCCTTAAGAGAAAGAGCTGGGTCTTATCATTTTTTTTAAACACAACCCAGAAGCTGGCATAGTGAATTTTGTGTGCGGTAGGTGCTGAGCCATTTTGAGGCATTAGGGAAGGAATGAAGTTTTCACATTGAGTATTGATTTTTAAAAAGTCATGATGATTTCCTCTTCAGGCTCTTGTTTCAAGATGGGAGGCCTTCAGCATGGCCATACACTGGGCTTTGAAGCTCAACCCATGCATTTGGTGGCAAATAAAATGGCCACCAAAGGCATCCTTTTGAAAAGCATTTGATTGTAAATTTTAAGAGGTTTGCACAAGATGTAAAAAGGACAGAATATTGCAGGTTTTTTCTTATTAATGATCTGATAGGTGTCTTTAAACACACGTGCACATGCATACACACATACACACATGCAACTTGAAGACTCCAAGCTGATGTGACTCATTAGATTTAATAAAATCCAAGAGAAAGTAATTACTGAGTCCTGAGGCCTTTCATAGTATGCTTTACCTAATTCTTTACAAGTGATTTCTCAGCTAGTAAGTGGCAGAAATAGGCATCTCTGCAGAAAGTGAGCACATTTTCCTCCACAATATGACAGTGCTATCTGACAGCTATTAGAACTTGAAATTCATGGGCTTGTGAAGTAATTTTTCAAGTGTAGCTTATTTCCAATGAAAGCATTTAATGTTCTTTTTTCTCTTTATTGAAATTCATTTAAAATTTTTCATCCATGAAAAAGAATTTTGTTTCTATAATCATTATGTATGTGCTTTATGATCTTGTATTTTTAAACAATTTGTTTTAATTTTGTAAGATTTTCAAAATAAATTTAACACCGAAACCACTCAAACATGGTGTTTATAAACATGAGGTTTTGTTTTCAAAATGTGTCTTAAAACCATTTCATTTTTTTAATTGAAATTTTTTTTTGAGACAGGGTCTCACTTTGTAGTTCAGGCTGGCCCTGAGCTCACTATGTAGCCCAGGCAAGCCTCGAACTCAGCAATCCTCCTGTCTCTGCCTCCTGAGGGCTGGGATTACAGGCGTGAGCCACCATGCCCAGCTTAAATTGAATTTTTTATTGGTAGGTTTTATATACAACTCATAATCACACTCAACATTGGGGAATATGTACCAGTATATGATATGAGTTAATTCTCATTTTTACCCATATTCCTACCCACTCTAAAACCATTTCACTTTTGTATCTCATCACATTTGCTTTTTAGGGTTTTCTTCTCCAAGTTCAGTGTCCAGTAAGAGCTTCTGCTGAATGCTAAGAGTGACAACTTGGTGCTATTTGCAGTTGGTTCACTTTGCAAACACCAGTGATCATCACCACCCACAGAGTCTATTTCTTTCCCAAAGAAAGTCCATCCTACTTGAGTCTCAGCTGTAGCTCTGCCACTTCCAGTGAGTGAAAATTTCCTTACCATCTTCAAGCCTCAGTGTCCCCATCTGTAAAGTGAAGGGTTCTACCAGGTAACAACCCCTTAGGGTTGTTGTGAACGCTAAATGAAGTCATACAGGTGAAGTGCTTTACCAAGTAACCAGCATAATGAATAGCATTTAGAAATTATTATCAGTAATAACAATAGATCAGTCCTAGGTGGTGTTTGCAACTCTGATTCAAGAGGACTAGGAGAAAAGGAAATGGCTTCTCTGGCTGGTGCTTTTAGAAATACAGTCAGTTGTAAATGCCCTAGACTACTGAGGAATGGCGAGAGAGAAGCAGGCCTGCACATAACGACTCTCGATTGCAGCAAAAGAAGCCTAAATCGCTCCGGGTTGCAGCTACAGGATCTGACGAGGTAGTTGGCTGCAATAGCCCCTGGTCTCCCTGACCCTTCCCACCTACTTTAGCTAACTGTCTTTACGGCAGAAGGGAGGTGGTACTCCCTCTGTACCCATGAAGCCATCAACATAATTTTTTTTCCGGGAAGAGATTATTTTACAAAACTAAAGGGTAATCTTCAGCTGGTTTTATGTGTAATCATTTATCATTTTGCTAAGCATCGTGAAGACCAGGGGAACAGTTTGCTCTCGGCTGAAAAAAAAAAAAGTCGGCATTTTTTTTTTCATTTTCAAAAATAAAAATTGTTTCAAAGGTTCTTTTCTAAATCTTCATTTTCCAACCAATCTATGTGAGCATGATTATAGACTTGGAAACTTCACGTTGCAGGTGGCAATGGCTTTAGTGTGTCTGGGTATTTTGCCTCCCTGTCCTCATCTTGATGAAGCGAGCAGCCAGCCGTTTGCCGAGCATTCCCTTCACCTAGGTACTGTCATAAGTGGCTTTCATTAATCCTCCAATCCACTGAAGAGCTCTGAACTGTAGGAACTATCTCTACATTGTACAGATGTGGAAACTGAGGCTCAGACGCCAGTACTCTGCCACTTGCAACTGACAGGAACCTGAGTTTCTGTGACCCATAGTCTCTTCTGTAAACAGAGAATTAGAAAGATACAGTGCTTAAGAGAATAAGGTGGTGCTTAGGGCCCCAACAGCAGCATCTGATAAGCCTAAGTTTGAACTGCAGTTTCTCCAACTCACCAGCTGTGTGTCTTGAAGCAATCTCTTTAAGCTTTCACTACCTCGTGTATACAATGGGGGCTAAAAATAGCATCCGCCTCCTGGGTACCACTGTGAGGATCCAGCAGGTTAACCCCGTTAGGGTTTAGGCGGGGTGTGTCCCGTTGTCTGGCTCAGTGCAAGGTAGTGAGTGCGCACAGAAACTCAACAGCTATCACTGTTACAGGACCCCACCCAGGCCCACGCCTTAGACCTTCTGACGATTCCTTAAACAGAGGTGCAGTTTAGGTTTGAAGTCTCAAGCAACTTGCTGTAAACAGCCATGGGCCTTATGCTTTTTTTTTTTTTTTGAGACAGGGTCTCGCTTTGTAGTTCAGGCTGGCTCTGAGCTCACTATGTAGCCCAGGCAAGCCTCGAACTCAGCAATCCTCCTGTCTCTGCCTCCCGAGTGCTGGGATGACAGGCGTGAGCCACCAAGCCTGGCACTGTGGTATGTGGTATTGATGGCTGGTGGGCATGAGTCACCATGCCCAGCACTGTATGTGGTTACCGGGGATCGAACCAGGGACCTTGCGCCTGTGAGGCAGGCGCCAGAACCACTGAGCTAAATCTTCGGCCCCCGCCTTATGCATATTTACATCATATCCTTATGTCCAGGCAGCGAGAGGCAGAAGAGAGGCTAAATCCTTAGGGTTTAGGTATGTGCTGGGGCAGACAGGAAGGGCAGTGGAAATCACTCTAGAGAAACTGTCTCTCTTGGGAATGGTGGTGATTTTTCATCCACAAGACTTCCGGAAACAGCTATTCTGGCTCGCCAAGTGCTTGTCTCCTTTATCACAGGTCTCCAACGCATCCTAAGAAATGGTTCCTTTCTTGTAAAGCACAGGATGGGTGGCACAGAATGGTGTAAATGATGTGAAATGTCCACCTTGGGATGGATTTCCTGTGGCAATGAGAGAGCGGGTGGCAGTGGCAGGTGGCTTTTCACTAAGGGGAAGAAACCTTCAGGAAGGGTGCTGTGCCACCTTGCTGCCACCCAGTGTTAGGGAGGGCCTGGCTGTCCCCCTGAAGACACTGCGCTCCACAGAGATAAAACACAGAGGCTGAGTCTTGTCACCAGCATGAACCCAACTCAGGATTTGCCACAAAGACAAGGACTGTTCACCAAATGAGTGCAGTGGTTCTGGCTCCGGACAGCTGGGGAAACCAACAGAAGATGGCCCATGGGACTCTGAGGGCACATCCAGATTCCCTCCCGCACAAGGACGGTGGGGAGTGTTAGGTTCTACCATCCTGTAGTTACCCGGATGCTATCTTAGACCAAATACCCTTTCTACAATCTCTTTTTTGCTTCAGGTTTTTCTGCCAGACAAAGGCAATTTAGGGCCACCACTGTTTGTTCTCAATTCAGCTTACAGGGTTTTGGTCAATTTTCTTCTTCCTACAGAAACTTGATTGCAGCTGGGTGTAGCATTTATGTAAATTTCAAGTGCCACTCCTATTTGTCTCTGGGTTAATGTAATGGTTTATGTTAATGTCAGTCAGGTCTATGCCAAGGTCTCTTATCCCCTCTACCTGTCACCTAATTGCCAATCTCCTTTCCTTGAGGACAGGGGTGTGGAGGCCTTGCCAATTGTTCCCTCCCTCCCACCCCCTGCCCTGTTGAACATCTGTTCCATTGGATTGTTCCAGAAGCAGTGATTAGGAGATTCCATATGATTCTGACACATGATAATAACATGCAACTATCATAAAACTGCAATTTACTTCCATTTACTTCAGGAGACCCTACGCCATCATGCAGAATAACAGGGCAGCTCTCATGAGTGTTGTGTTGAGTGGAAGAAGCCTGACAAAAAAGGGAACATACTACAACACAGAACGAGACTCCATTTCTATTCAGTCTCAAACTAGGTGAAGTTGATGTGATTCATCTTCAGGAGCAGTGGCTTTGAAAGGGAGTCAGACAGACTCCTGGGATGCAAGTCACATTTGCTTTTTTCTTTTTGAGACAGAGTCCCACTTTGTAGTTTGGACTGGCCCTCAGCTCACTTTGTAGCCCAGGCAAGCCTTGAAATCAGCAATCCTCCTGCCTCTGCCTCCTGAGTGCTGAGATGACAGGTGTGAGACACCACACCTAGCACTGTGCTGTGAGGTACTGATTGCTGCTTGACGTGAGTCACCATGCCTGATATTGTTGTATGTGGTTAGCGGAGATCGAATCAGGGACCTTGAGCATGCTAGGCAGGTGCCAGAACCACTGAGCTAAATCTCCACCCCATGTTTGCTTTTGTAAACTGTGCTGATTATGAGAGCTTAACTTTTGAAAATTCATCACGCTGAATACTTAATAGTTGAGCACATTTTAACAAGTAAATTATACTGGTAGCAAAATTTTCCCTAAAAAGTGGGCTTTTAAACTCCCTCGATGTATACAATCTATGATGGATACTATTAGAAATGCTCTTCCTTTTCAAAGAAATCAAATCATAAAACTTTGAAATATGCAAAAGATTTTGAGTTTCACCCTGATCTTTAAGCCAAACTCTGGTCCCTTTTGGGTTCTTCCGCAGACCCTTGCATATTTCAGCCTAATTCATCTTCCACATCTCAAGTGCTTTTTTCCCTACCACACGTTGTTAAATATCCTCTCTTTTTTTTGCACTGAGTTTTTACTAATCTCCAGTGAATTTGCTGGGCTGAAAGCAGGGCCCTAGTATGGATGTTTCCTCATGAGTCTCCACAATATATGAGCATGAGACAAGGCTGAGGACAAACGCTTGATTTATAGCTGCAGACAAAACAGACTCCAATAATTGGACAGCTGGAGAAGGAAGGTTCCTCCAGGATTAGGATGGATTTTATTTTCCTCACTCTCCCATTTCTGTTCATACTCAGTAAAGTTTCTGTTTTCATATGTAACTTTTGAGCCACTCATTTCCAAATTTCACAGATGTAATGTAGCCTATCCTTTGAATTAGTACCAGTAACTCAAACACTTGCTCAGATTTGATGAAGCTGTCACTTTTAAAGAATCAATATTCTACAATGCCGGGTGTGGTGGCTCACGCCTGCCATCCCAGCACTCGGGAGGCAGAGGCAGGAGGATTGCTGAGTTTGAGGTTTGTGTGGGTTACATAGTGAACTCAGGGCCAATCTGAACTACAAAGTAAGACCCTGCCTCAGAAAAAAAATCAGTATGCCCTAGGTATTTTCTGATATGACCTTCACACCTTCAGCTATTTGTGAGTGGGACTTAAAAGTCCATGACATGTAGTAATTTGTAATTTTGCTGAAGCATAAATTTAAATTGCACACACTTGAGGCTAGGGTGATGGAGCAGTTGACTCAGGAATGTGATAGATGTTAAAAGAAAGTAGAAATTTTGTGGAGGGAATTATATGGTGCTTGCATGACTGTGGAAGTTGTGAATTGGAGAAGGATCAAAGATGGAGTCTTCTGGATTCTTTTCCTGAATGTCAAGAATTTATTGTGCTTCGCTTTCCTCATCACAATAGCAAAAGACAGTCTCCAGCTACTAATAACCCTTCAGCACTCATTTGGCTAAAGCTTTTCTGTCTGCAAATCATGCTACTGAATACTTACTGAGGGGGGAATGTCCACCAGAAGAAAATGATCAGGTTTTTGATAATAAAAGAGGGACAGCAAGAAATTACATCAAGAAGAAATTGAAGGTCAAGAATCTTGCTTGGTAGTCCTAGGTGCATGTTTTAGGTAGACGTACTAGGTGCGTGTTTTAGGTAGACGTACTAGCAAGTTATGTGATGCTGGGCAGGCTACTTTGATTGTCTAGTCCTTAGCTTCCCTGTCGGTAAAGTGAGGCAGATTATAACCCAGGTGCCGCCAGGTATGACCTTGTAGGAATTTATTATTCGAAGTGGAATTTCTCGATTCATTTTCAAGCGCAGTTCTAGTCGACGCCCTCCAGAGGAGATTTATAAGTGGTGTTGTGGAGTATTCATGGGGCTAAGACTGTCAGAACAGGAGGCTGCACTCACAAGCAGCTTTACGGCCCAGGAAAGATGTGAACAGTTCCTAAGCCACAATCGGAAAGATTTCACTCAATAAGCAAATGAACAAAAAAAACTCATGCATTTTCATCTATTTGAAATCTTTTTTCAGGTTTTATATTTTCTTTTGACCTTAAAATAGAAACATTTTTGCACTCTGATACCCCTTCTGAATTTTAATGTTTCACATCTGGAATTAGAAAAGTAGACCAAGGATCTGTCTTCATTGCAGGAATCTCAGAGAATGGAGTTCAGTGATCCAACATGTTGGTGCCTCTGAAGTGGGGGTGGAAGGTGGAGATGGTGTCTGACTCAGAATCACAAACTACTCAGAAGTCAAGCAGAGAATAGAGCATAATCTCTCAGGAGATGGAAGGAAATTGAAGTTTAAAAAAAGAGAATTGACTTCCACTTAATATTTATTTCAAAAATATATAGTGACACAATGGAATACTAGTTAACCACACAAAGGAAGGCTCCTGTCATTTGTGACACATGGTTGAACTTCATATTAAGTTAACAAGCCAGGTACAAACTAGGTGTGGTGGCACATATTTGTAATCCCAGCACTTGGGAGGCTGAAGGAGGAGGATCATCTGGACTTTGAGGCCAGGCTGGGGTACATAGTGAGCACAAGGCTAGCTTGAATTATAAAGTGAGACTGTGTCTCCAAAAAAGTAAACAGACAAATAAGCCAAGCACAAAAAAGATAAGTACTCCATGATCTCACTTTTATGTAGAATCTAAAAAGTTGAGGTCATACAAACAGAGTAAAATGATGGTTACTAGGATCCAGGGTGGTTTGGAGGAAGGCAGATAAGTGTTGGTCAAGGTAGACAAAATTTCAATTTGATAAGAAGGATAATTTCAAGAGATCTGTTGTAGAAGCATGACCATTGTTAATGAAAATACATTGTATTCCTGAAAATCACTGTGTGGTCACCATGAAAGTGATGAATATCTGAAAAATTCATATGTTAAGTAGCTGGATTTAGTCATTCCACAATGTATATATACACTAAGAAGCATCATGTTTTACGTGATAAATACATGCAATGCTATCTGGTAAATAAAAAAACAAATTTGAGAAATGCATTATTTTGTACTAAATGTGCGATATAAATGTAGTACCTACTCTGTGCCAAGTACTGGGCATATAGCTGTGAAGAAAACAGGCAAAGGCTTCATTTTATGGAGCTGCCTGAAAGAGACTGGCATTACCAAGTCACATACATATAACAAGTCCAAGGAGAGGCACATGGTGCCACAGAAGCACAGTGTAGAATGTGGTGCTTGACTAGGTAAGGAAATTCAACCAATGCTTCTCGGAATGAAAGCTGAAGAGTAAAAAGGGGCTACCCAGCGTGTCACATGTAGTACAAGGAACAGAAAGCAAGCCATTGTGGCTGGAGAGGGGAGTGGACTAATAGGCTACGAGGGATCACTGAATTTGGATGAGGAGAGTTAGTGACACAGGGAAGAGGAAGGCATGCTGGGTAAGAGTACAGAGATGTAGAAAGAAGACAAACATGGGGTATTTGGAAAACAATGGGATCGATGGCCTGGATGGAATAAGGGGTACAGTTTTTCATTAATAGAAAGCAGTAATATCAAACAACAGATTTCATGTATACCTTGGAGATTTAAAAGAGAATCACAGTTATTTGAGACCAGAGCCATCATCTCTTTAATGAATGTTCCTGTCAGTGTCCAAGAGGGTGCACGTGTCTGATCGTCAAAGGCACACATGTTAATGAGTATGTGCTTTGACAAGAACAGTGCTTTCTGGCGGTAGTAGTATAATGTTATTTAAGTCATCATTTTTACTTTCAAGATGTTTTTCTGAACATTCTCCTTCCAGAACAAAATAATTGGGTAGTAGCTCTTCCTTTCTTACTTTGCATTTCTTTTGTTCCCAAATATAAGCAATTGAGCTTTTGCTTGTTGTTGCATATGATTTGCCTTTGAGGTCAGTATCAGAATATATTTCTCTCCTGCCCAGTCCCCTAACCCAGAGCAGGCTCACTTTCTGATGTACAAGGCTGTAAATTAGTAATAGAGCTATCATTACTAAATAGTTGAAATGATGGAGTTGGTGCATTTTATTTCTAGTCCTCTATGGGGATTAAAAATGATTTGGGAAAATGATTTGCTTTGTTCCAGGCCCTAGCAGAGAGCATCTGATAAATGTGCCCAACAGATGACTGACTGAGTGCGATGCCAATGATTTTTTAAACGTGACAAGGAATTTAACTTGACCCGGTACAATTTTACCCAGTTCCTTGTGCAAAATGAGAAATCAATCCGATATGAATTGCATTTGTATCATTTAAAAGTGCTCTGGGGGATCTCCACCTCCCAGGTAGAGGCTTCATACAACAATAAGCCAGTTTATCAAAGATGGGATTTACTGCTCGTTGTTTTTCTATTAGGGAGGAATTACGCTAAGCCCAGCAGCAGACATTTTGTGTTACCATGGCAGCCCATATTTCCTGCAGGGTTGTGACCCCTAATGACTACAGTGGGAAGGCAGGAAAAATAGAGGCTCTTTGAAGATTAGTAAATAAATGCATTACTTATGCAAACCTTCTCTGCAATGGCCCCTCAGTACAGAGGAGAAAGGAGGAAGCTCTTCAGATCTAGCAAATGGTTATATGTCAATACTTGCAGTGGACGAAACAAGTCACCTTTCATTTTATTATTTCTTTAAAAGTCAGTTTGGTCTGATAATGAAAGTAGTATCAACTGGACTTCATACTGAGAAAATAGAGTTATTGTGCATGAAAATACAAACAGACATTGACGTTTTGCTTTCATTCCCAACAGCTAATTTTTTCCCCATTGGCTTTTTGGATGTAATATGGCTCCTGGAATGGTTTTGCCGTGATCCTCAGCAGCTCACAGACAAGAAAGGAAATGAGCACGTTCAATTTTGTGTAAGCATTTGGGAATGTAGTCCACCTCGTCTCACTGAAAGGGACTCAGTATTATTTTTAACCAACTTAACTGAACCGCTACATTTCTGAACAAGAAATTGAAAACAAGATAGAACAAACATTGATTGGAATTACGATTTGAAAATAATTGCCATGTATATATTTCCTTTGAAGTCATATTTGCATTTATTCATGCAGGAAATATTTATTTGGTACATACTAGTATACCACTGTTGTTCAAAGTACTGTGTTCAAATGAAACTAGACCTAAACTTCTATTATTTGAGTAGACTAAACAGTTTTTGCTGTATCTTCCATTTCCTTGAGAATGAAGAGAGGGAAAACCTATGGTATACAGTGGATTAAGTGCACATCTAAGATGATGCTGGTCCACTTTTTCCCCAGTGTGTTTATATAAGAAACATCTGTTTACTGGGACGAGGATGTGTGGCCAACAGAGCTCTAGGCATGTTTTTGTAGAGCTGCGGGCAGGACCTGGCCTTTGTCTTCAGGACAACACAGTCTAGCCATG
The DNA here is from genome assembly GCA_004025085.1 of Thryonomys swinderianus. Taxonomy (NCBI): domain Eukaryota; kingdom Metazoa; phylum Chordata; class Mammalia; order Rodentia; family Thryonomyidae; genus Thryonomys; species Thryonomys swinderianus. The sequence goes on along the minus strand of PVIC010001838.1, from coordinate 32,624 downwards.
GATCCAGCCGCTCACTTTAACTTGGAAGTTTGCACAATGGCTGTTCTGCAGTGAGGAGCCGGTTTGCAGGAGAGGGGACCAATCTCTCAGTGGTTTTCACCTAACTCTCCTTGTATCCAGGGCATGACTCTGAGTGAGGTAGCGCTCACTTCCTTTCTCTTACTCTGTCCTCCAGTAATGTTTTGGACTGTTCTCTTCTGTGCATTCTCCCCAGTCAGGAAGGTGTTTCAGAGCATCATACCTCAGGGGTGATGTTTTAAGTGGAAGCAGTACTGTTATTTATTCCACACTCAGCCTGCGTCCCCACCTTTAGGCATTTGAACACACTCCTCTTTTGTGCCCCTTCACCTTGAGGAAAAAAATGATGACTCACTAGGGAAACCAAGCTAAGGTCAGAAAACAGCCCCCTTAAGCCATGATTCTTCAACTTTGAATTTAATGCCTTTCAGCAGGCCCAGAATGAATTTGCTGGATAACTCAGCCAATATTTTAAGTCCTTGAAATTCCCAGACCACAGATGGTAGCTACAATTTTAAATGATGCCATGCTAGGAGCCAGCACTTAACATTAAGCACACACACAAGGTAGCTGTCCCTCTCCATGAAACAGGAAGCTCTGCTGTCAACACAAACCACAACTCTTCCTGGACATTGGCATAAAATGATGGGGTTTTGGTTGGAACAGTTCATTCCTGATATCAACAAATCCATTCACAGTCATTCCTTCTTCTCAGCATCCCTAGAGACATGAAGGAAGTTGAGAGGGTCTTGGGAAACGGGAAGATGCATTTGGGTTGCACAATACTAAGAACTGGTGCTATGAATTCATGCTGATCAGCTGAACGGGATGGGCCTCAGCTTGGCCGACTTACGTACAGCTGTCTGTGCTTGTAGCCATTGCAATGGGCTACCTTGTGGCTTTGGAAGCAGCCTCCTACCACCCAGCTATAAGGCTGAGAAACACTGTAAACACTTCTATTCATCAAGCGAGGACCCAACAGACCGTAACTGTTCCTATCTTTCAGAGACAGCAAATTAACACCATAAGTCATGGTGAAAATATTTATGAACATCTTCTAACTTAAGACTTCGTGATTCTATGATAAACTGTCAGAGCAGTTTCTATAAGAACTCACTTAGCATTCTGTCCCTTCTTGCCTTTGGCTTCTCATAGAATAATTTCACACAACCACCTGTACCATAGCCTGAGCAGGAAAACAGGATCTTTCTTTGGGATCTTTCTTTGCCCATTTGCTAATTCTCAGAGGTGAGGAGGCTTCATTGTTCAGCAGCGGTGAAGCTGTGAAACACAGGGTTCAGACAGCACTAGGGATTGGCGCCAGGAAGTGGACATAAGGAAGAGTTTGTGCCAGTGAGAAAGAGGCTGTTATCTCCATCCTGCTTCTGTACTTATAACATGCTGGCTTCGGGCAGCTCTCCCAGATACCTCAGTGCACTCAGTGCACCCAGAGGAGTGGAGTGGCTGAATGTGGGTTGCCCCTACTTGTAAAAGGAAAGGGAAGGGCTGCCCCCTTTTCTATACATTCCACTGTCTTAACCCAACCTGAAGTTGGCCGCCTACCTGTGGCAGGAGCATCACATAAACCTGAAAGTGAGACTTCAAGTCTACCTTGAAAATAAAATATTAGCTGGAGGAGGTAACAAGGATATGAACAAATATTCTTAATGGACCACAGATGATCAAAAATCTTTCAAAATCATGTATGGATGGACTTGAAAGCAGCTTTCTCTGACTGGGCCGGAAGTGCTCAGGATGGAAAATGGACTTTAACAATGTTTGTAGCATTCAAAAATTACTTTGCAGGCAATCTCAAAGACAGGGACTGCTGGTGATATCTGATGGCAATCTGGAGAGAGGAAAGAAAAATAGGGCTGTTGAAAGAAATTTGGGCTCCAAAAATGGAGGAAGTCAGGAGAGAAGACAAGATGATTGATACAGCATGTGGAGCTGCAGAAGGGCTCCGAGGAGATGGTTCCATTCCCTGCCCAGAGTGAGTCAGCCAGCAAAGGCTTCAAACTGAGGAACCATTGCGAGAGAGCAGTTCTTTCACTGGCCACTGAGGCCCAGGAAAGAACTCACTGGAAGTAACTCAGAGGAGGACATTCGCTAGGTATGGGCTGGAGTAACTGGAGGGGACAGGTTTGCTTTCTATAAGATCAAAATCTAGCCAGGCATAGTGACTCATGCCTGTAATTACAGCACTTTGGGAGGTCAAGGCAAGAAGATCACAAGTTCAAGCCCACCCTGGTCAATTTAGTGAGACCCTGTCTCAAAATTTAGAACTTAAAATGAATGGGCTCAGCACAAAGGCCTTGGGTTTAATAATCCCCAGTATCATAAAAAGAACACAATTTATGTATGTGTGTGTGTGTATATATATATATATATATATATATATACACATATATATATGTATATATGTTTAGAAAATACAGAATATTATGCAGAAACTAAAAATAACTCATAAGCTTACTTCCTGGAGATACCACTATTAACATTTGAAGTATATCTTACTGGATTCTCCACTCCATGCTCATATGTATATAGTATTTATAAATTTGGGATCATTATGTTTTATCACCTGTTTTTCTTCCCTCACATACAAACATAAATACCCTACTTTCCAACAGTCAGGGCTAAATGGAAAATAAGCCCTAGCACGAATTTCCAGGAAGCTCATTATACAATCCTTATTCCCCAAATAAGCCCCAGTTGGGATTTTCAGCTTGACAAATGTGTAAAGTATAACTTTTGCAGCACACAATGAGTATATTGAATGATAAAATAGTAATATTGGTAGAAGTGCTTATTTAAGGAGAGCACTACTGCTGGACATGAGAAATTGAGGCCAGTGGTTGTACAAGAAAGGTAATTGCAAGAAATTCAAGCCAGAATTCAGGGTTTGGAGAGCTGTAACAATGTTTATAAGCACATGATGTGATTGTAGTTGAATAAATATAGATTTTTGTACACGAATAAATGTAGGTTGTCATACACAGAAGAAATAAGATACCGGGCCAGGGATTTAGCTCAGTGGTTCCAGCATCTGCCTGGAAACCACAAGGTGCTGAGTTTGATCCCTGGTAACTAAATACCACAGTGCCGGGCGTGGTGGCTCACGCCTGTCATCCCAGCACTCGGGAGGCAGAGACAGGAGGATTGCTGAGTTCGAGGCTTGCCTGGGCTACATGGTGAGCTCAGAGCCAGCCTGAACTACAAAGTGAGGCCCTGTCTCAAAAAAAAAAAAAAAAAAAGAAAAAGAAAGCAACAAAACTCGATGTACTTCTAAATTAGGGCAAACATGTATAGATTATGAAATACCAAAGATGAGAAGCAGGCTGTGGATAAGGAGAAGAAGCAACAGTGAAAGCCAGGAGGCTGGACTAGTGGATGGTATCTCTGTGCCAGGCTGACTTTGCCTACACACCTAAGCACCCACCACTCATTGGATATGAATATGGCTGGCACTCTGGAAGCTCCTTACTTTGTGGTTGCATCACTTTTTTTCCTGCTGGGTGGTAAATCCAAACTATGGGAAGGAGTTTCCAGAAATATGATGGTCCTGAGGCTGCTATGATACAACTTTGCTTTTCTCTCCTGTCATTTTGGGTGTTGGCATTGGCCAGAGAAGTGGTAGGAAGTATACCGACAGTGAAGTAGTACAGAGTTGACATATTCCTTCAGTAGGTTTGGATACAACACTGAGGGGAAGCCAGAAAACATTCACTGGGACCTTAAGTCCCAAGCTGAGGAATTGCCATGTGCAGCCAGAGACAAGAGTGTCTGGGTGTGAGAAGGCTTCAGCAACATGAACATTTGATAGAATTTAGCAATACTCTCTGAAGACAATATTGATATATTTCAGAAAATCAAGACTGAGTCAGATCCTTTGCTCACAGTGGCACTACTTTGTCCATATGTAAATGATCTAGTTATCACCTAATTCTTCTCAAACTTATGTTGATAATGAAGAATAGTAGACTCTTTTGACCATAATTTCACAGAGCAGTCTTTTCTTAAGTTGGTAGAGACTTACAAAGGCACTTTCTGTTACTGGTATTGTTCTTGCATCATTAAAGTTAAGGAAAGTGATTGTGTGGATATTGTTAAAGCAAATTGTTCTAAGATATTTTTAAAGCATAATAAGAAAGACTTTATTCAAGATCATCATAATAAGTACAGGAAACGTCATCATTCAGCTAGCGTGTTCTTCTCTTCACTTGGAAGGAATTACAAGGCAGTGAGTCAAAAGAGGACTGAACAAAAGTATTTATTATAGAGCAAAAGCAGAAAGCCACATTTATTTATAAAGTGAAAGCAGAAAGCCCTCAGGTATTGATATTAGAAAGGATTGCAAATGAGTTGCCAGAGGGATTCTTTGTCTAGTGGGGTTTTTTTTTTTTTTTGAGACAGGGTCTCTTTGTAGTTCAGGCTGGCCCTCAGCTCACTATATAGCCCAGGCAAGCCTTGAACTCAGCAATCCTCCTGTCTCTGCCTCCCGAGTGCTGGGATGACAGGCATGAGCCACCACGCCCGGCTCTGTCTAGTGTTTTTTTTTTTAATATAAAAAGTTGACCACATCTCAGACAAGCTGAGATCAGCCTGTAAGGTTACAAGTGGAAAGGCACTTTCTGCTATTGATATTGTTCTTGCATCAGTGAAGTTAAGAAAAATGATTGTGTGGATACGGCTAAAGAAAATTTGTTCCAGGGTATTTCTCAAAGCACAGTAAAAAGACTTTATTCAAGACCAATGCAATAGACACAGAGGCCACTACAATGGGCTGTAGTACTAAGTGCTGGGCTAGAAGCAGAGTGATAGGAGCAGGAAGCAGAGTCTCTTGCCAAGAAGCTTCCAGATCTGCTCCAAAGTCTTCAAGAACCATGATGACAAAATCCTTTTGCTTAGACTTCAGTGGCCCTTCACCTCAGAAGGTAATACGATGGAGTCTTTCCTGGCCATTCCTTCCCTTTCCTGTCTTCTTTTAACCCCTATTTTAGTCTTACTTTCTTAGTGTCCTGTACGTATTCCATCTCCAGCCCCAACTTCTTATCTTCACATTTACTGTGACTTCCATTCAACTTGAAGTCCACTTTCTCCATATGTCATTGCTGTATCTGCAAACAAACATGAGCCTCCAACCATTCACACCATGTCCACAGCTTCCACCCTGCCTTAAGCCACCATCATCTATTCCTAGCACTACTTTAATCTCTCCCTATCTCTGTCTCAAAGTTAACTCTCTACACACTAAAGTCTTATGTCGTCATCTGCTCAGATGCCTCCATGAACTCACCACTTTACTCAGAGGCAAAGGCAGTCTTGATCATGACTTATAAGGCTCCACATGATCTAGTCCCTCTATTGCTTTTCTGAATTTGTTTCTTATCATTTTTTCTCCCTTCCTCTCAGAGGATCTCAGCCATGGTAGTTGCAATATACTCTTTTGATAAAGAGCCTTTTAACACTTTCTTATTATCTTAGAATTAAATATATAAATAATGTAACTTGCCTATATGCATGTTGCTTTAGATATGACTGTATAATGCCCCAAAATATCACAAAGGAAGTATAATGAAATGATTTCTAATACATTACTACATATGATCTTAGTTATTTTTGTCTCGTTGTTGAGACAAAATTCCTGATACCCAAAGTTAAAGGAGGAAAGGTTTAGTTAGCTCACAGTTCATAGATAACTTCCATATGGAATTGAGTGGCTTCAAGGCAGAGTGGTACATTGCAGAAGGATGTCACAACAGAGAAACAGACTACTGCAGACAAAGACAAAAAGGAAGCAACACGGGACCTTAACAGCCTCTTTCTGCCCCTTTTATCTCATTCAGATACCTTAGGGCAAGTAGCACTCACACTCTTAATTCTAGTACTCTTGAACCTAGCACTGCACCATGAATCAAACCCAGCATCACACATTCTAGATCCAGCCACTTTAAGGGAACATCTAGAGACAAGCCACAACTTTACTTTGTAAATTCTGGGACACAGATGTATCTGAAGACATAATAAAGTAGCAGAAAGCTTTGTGGCTGCAGTGAAAGATCACAGTGAAAGGGACAGCTGCAAATGCAGATTGATATCAGCATGCCCTAGAGGCTATTCATGCAGTACACAGAGCAGCACTGCTGCTGAAGATAGAATTTTTAAAAATGGGTGAACATTTCTTCTTTTATGATTTTGGAACAGAGAGTACATTACCACTTACTACACTCAGTGTTCTCTACAGTAGCTCACTGAAATTTATTTTTCCTGTCCAAATGATATTTGGTACCCTTTGATCAATGTCTCCTCTTCCCTCATGCATGTCCTCCTCCAGCCTCTGGGAGCCATCTTTGTACTCTCTGCTTCTGCCTCTGACTTTTTAACATTCCACATATGAGTGACATGAGGGAGTATTTGCTTTTCTGTGGCAGATGTTCCCAGGGTTTATCTTTATATTGTCACAAATAATGGGGTTTCCTTCTTTTTAAGGCAGAAGAGCATTCTCTTTTATATAGGCACCACACTTTGTGTCCATTCATCTGTTGAAGGGCATTTAGGTTGATCCACAGCTTGGATGTTGTGAAAATTTTATAAAGAACATAGGGGTGAAGAGAATTTTTTTAACTTACTGGTTTCAACCGCTTTGGACATGTCCCCAGAAGTGAGATTGCTGGGAGTCCTATTTTACTCTTCAGACAAACTGCCAGTGTTTTCCATAATGGTTGTATCAATCTTGATTCCCACCAATATTGCACAAGTGTTTTCTTTTCCCCACACTATTGCCTTGTGGATATTTCCTGATAAAGTTTCAAACAAAATGAAGTACAGTCTCTTTCCAACACTTTCCTCCTCCACAGGCTTCTCCAATCATTGAAACAATTGCAAAATAAACAAAATATATCCAGTCACATTTTCAAAGTACCCTCCAGAGGGTGTTCGCTCCCCACTGACAGTTATTGCTCAGCTCACTGATTTTGCTTCTTGACCACACAGTGCTTGTTTTCACCCCAGGACCTTCGTACTTGCTGTTGATGTCACTTCCTAGGAGGTTCTTCCCCAGTGTATTTGAATAACTTTCTCCCTTACTTCCCTCAGTTCTCCGCTCAAGTAATACTATTTTAGGGAACAATTCCCTGGCTATTATAAAGCAGTATCCCTGCCCAGCCTACCTGTATCTTTGCATCCTTCTTAAATTTTGCTCATACTATAACTAACTCTATCTGAAATTATCTTATATTTCTATTTTATTATGTATTTTTTAACCTGGCTATCCTACAATACTAACTTTAAAGGAAATCCTTAAGAACTGAGAGACTTTTCTTTTCAACAGGTTTCCAGGGTTTAGTGACTAATGCTTGGCCTACAGTAGGTATTAAACAAATATTTGTTGAAAGTGTGTTGTCAACTCACCTTCTTGCACATCTGCCTGCAAGTCAGCCCATCAAAGTGAGTTCTATTTTGGGTTATGTGTAGCCTCGGTGAGGTTCGTCATAGATGTTTGTTCTGGTCTTTCTTATGAGCAGGAGGCCACTTGTCTGTGCCTTGCCTATATTTGGTTTTTCCTTCTGTTTCTATTCAGGCTAAATAGTTATAATTCTTCACTCTAACTATTCACAAAGCGATGCTACCGAGCTGCTTAGAAATGGTTTCTTTCCCTGATCTGACCAAACATTGCCTCTATGGTCTTAGTGACATCTTTGATTTACTAAGTAGTGAACCAAACAAGGCAGTGGTGAGATTTCATGCCCCATGTGGGATGGAGTTGTCACCAAGTGAGGTGATTGCATCTGAGGTATCAAAGCTTGAGGAGCTGAGGGGTGTGGGCTGCCCAGAGTGGCTAGAGGTAGAAAAGCCAGAGTAGGGATACAAATTACTTACAAGGGAAAATGTCAAAGATCAAGAGAAACATTTAGTGGATGGGGCAGCTGGGTAGAGAGAAGTTGAGAGAAAAAGAAAATTAGGAGATGGGTGAACAGGAGAATAAAATAGCTACTGAAGAGAGCGATTCACAGCAACTTTCACCTGGGAGACTTCATTCAGTGTCATACAGCTCATGGCCTTCAGGTGTCTTTAAATGTCATTGCAACCAGTGGATCACAAAGAAAGCGGGACTGCCTCACTGTCAGACTGTATGTCCCTTAACCTGCTCTTCTTTTAGCATTTCCCCCCTCACGTTATACATTTGTATACTATATGTTTATCGTATGTCTCTCCTCACACCCCATCCATCAAGGAGGATGTCAGAGCAGTGGTCTGCACATGGTGGCCATTAAATAAATATTTGTTGAATGAATGAAGGACCAAATATATCAAAGCAACACAGACCAAGACATTCCTTGGGATCTGGGTACTTCCATGAGGCTGCCACTTGGTGACCTGTGTGAAAGTGTCAAAACCTTAATTATTCTATCCTAGTGAGAGGATCTAATGAATATAACATGGAAATAAAAAATCGGGGAGAGGATGACCTCAAACTTTAATCTTAAGACTCACCAGCAGAAATGTGAATAGTAGCTTGTTACTTTGTCTGAACAGGTTCACTCATTTTCTTCCTTTCCTCACTCTTTCCCTCTAACATACATTGAAAAAAAAACCACAAGTGGACAGTCACCAAATGTGGCCTTTCATCCCTCAATATTTCTGTGCCCTTGACCAACTGTTCAGTGATTGCAAATCCTACAGGGTTGACCAAATTTTGCCAGACATCTAACTGGACATCTATTTCTGTCCTACTAAAATTTTATATAGGTACGAGATAACAGATAATTTATTAATGACAGCAAACTTCCCCTCCAATCCTAGGATGATACTAACACTCTCGCCACACATCCATGAGATAATGGTAGTTAAGAGCTACCCCCTTTACTGAATACTATTATACACCTTGTATTGTGCTATGTTCTCACAACCACCCTAAAAAAGGTATTGTTATCAACCCTATTCTGTAGGAGTAAACTAAAGATCAGGTAGATCACTTCATTTGTCCAAGATCACAGAGCTAGTGGCAAGTGACATAGCATGATTTTTCTTCTATATTTTGCTGCAATTCTAGGCTGTGACTTATATCTACCCCACTCCCTTCAAAAATGTCTGCAAACTTTATGCACACCTCACCTTGGTCAGGGGGATCAGTGGATTCAGAAACAAGCACGTCCTTCTTCCTTGTTCTCTGGTTTATTAGAAGAAGGCAACAAAAAGAGTCAGGAGGACTGATTTCTCCACGTAAGCATTATGTGAACAACTGTGTGCTGTATTCTGTTCCCATGTGCTTATATGAAACGGATTTTAGATGCAACATTCTACTGCACATTCCTGTTGTTTTTATGTGCGTATCTTGGATCTCCTGCTTCGTTGGAGTTCCTAAAATACAGAGATTCAAGTCTCAGTCATCTTCTACTGTTCTAATTAACATCTGACACTCATGCCATACCACATGGAGCTTTATACATCTGACCAGACAGTCCCTGGGGCTCCACTGGTGCCTGACTCGCAACAGACACTCAATACATACTTACTTAGTTACTGTATCTTCATCCTCTTTCTTGAGACCCTCTTTCACTGTCTTCACCCTTATAATATTCACTCACCATTGATTCATTCATTCATTCACTCATTCATTCTTTTATACACTATTCCTCCGTGAGGTGCAGAGAAAATATTTCTCTGCTTAAACGTGTTCAGCTCAATCTCTATGAGTTCTGGAGACTGACAGATCCACTCCTTAGCAGATCAGAGTTCCTTCGGTGTAAAAGCCTTCTTCCCCTAAGAGCTTTGATCCCCAGTGAAGACAGTGTCACTGACATTTCAATCTCTCTTGGGAGTTTTGTAAGGACTTTCTTCTGGCTCATGTTGTACATCACAATGTTCTGCTGAGTTAAGCAGGTACTTTTATTTTATTTACAGATACTCCTCATTTAATGACTTACCTGGTTAATGGCTGTTCAGTCTTGGGACCAAGGCATGCTGATTACACTTACTGCCTACATTTGGACTAAGGACACAGGAACAGGAATGGCAGAGCAGTCTTATGGTTACTTCTACAGTATAGTACTGTAATTTTTGCTAAGTGTACCATTACAGTACAGAACTGTAGTTTCATGTTCTGTTATAGATTACAGTGCTGCGTGTAATAGTTGTGCAAGTCAAAACAAAGTCATCAAGTTGGAGTTTCCCTTCACCATTTCTTTGTTTGAATATTGTAAGGCACATACTATATATAATTTCTCATTTGGCAAACAATTGATTTAATGTCCTAGTCACAGAAGAGGAGAAAAAGGACATTAAATAAGAAACATCTGTATTGATTTCCTTATTTGTGGCACTGGGGGTGGAACTGAGAGAAGCTCTATCACTGAAGTACATTCCCAGGCCCTTTGATTTTTAAAAAAAAAATTTAAGTTAAGGTCTCACTAAGTCACTATGTTGTACAAACTCAGCTTAAACTTATGGTCATCTTCTTTAGTCTCGCAGAGTGTTGGGATTATAGGGGTACACTATCATGCCTGGCTAGAAATTTTTTCCACTTATGTCATTGTTTCTTAGGGTTCATTTCCTATATACGTATGAATATTTATGTTAAATGGCATAAACTTTTCTGTAGTACTAAAGACTGTAATCGGGACCTTCTCATTGGGCTACATCCCAATCTGTTTTATTTTTTTTTAATTTTCACTTTTAAATTTTAAGACAGAGTCTCACTAAATTTCTGTGTAGTCCAGGCTGGCCTCAAACTTTCATTCCCCTGGTTCAGTCTCCCCAGGAGCTAGGACTACAGGCATATGCCACCATGTCTAGCTGGGATTGGGCAGACATTGCTGGAATTCTTATTTCACAGATGAGCAAACACTCTTGAGGAATTTTAATGATTTACCCAAGCAAGTTAAGTGGTGAGCTGAAATTCAAGCCTGGGGTTTTAGGCATCTCTTTCAGAATATGCTCTTTCCAGGGCATGTTGAGGGAGCAGAAGACCCCAAGGACCACCTTGTCTCAACAGCAAAACCCAGCTTCCCATGCATGAGGGCTCATAGGGATGAGTTGATGAGAAAAACAGTTTTGCACTTCAGTAAGTCTCTTTGGGGAAGTATCCAAGTGTTTATTAACTCTAATTAAGAAGCTGTTCCAGATCTCCCATGCAACAATGTGTTGATGTTCTCACCATGGCTCTTTCCTGAGATCAGCCTTCTTGGATTAGGCTCCACATTGCATTGGACCAAACCATAAGGGGCAGCTGGCATCTGTTGAATGCCAACCTACAGTCTCTCAGACATCCTTCCTTTCAATTGCAGACTTTTTTTTTAACCTCCATCTGAGAATTGTCAACATCACCAACATTCTGAGCTTCAATACTCTTCATTCCTGTTGGTGGTACCCACAAAACTCCCTGTGTGTTGATTCAAAAAGGTGCCAAGTCCAATTTGACTCATCAGGCTCCAGTTTATCTCAACAAAGCTTCAAGGAAGTCCTGGCAGAAAGTTGAGTAGCAAAATCCTGTTCCCTGAAAGAAGTTAAAGAAGACTAAAATCAATGGAAAGCCATCCCTAGGCTTGTGACTTGGAAGACTTAATACTGTGATGGTGGCAGCACTACCCCAAGTAATATGCATTCAGGATGATACTCATGAAGACTTAGTGACCTTGAGGAGGAAATGGAACACTCTGTCTTAGAATTTGTGTGAAAATGTAAGAAACCTTGGAAAACATGTGCAGGACTGAGTGACAGTTGTCAATTTCAAAATGTTTTATGAAGGTACAATAATCCAGACAGTGTTGGAATGGCATAAAAATGGGCATCCAAATCAGTGGAATAAACCACAACTAGAGAAACAAACTCACACGTCCATGGTCAGTTGGTATTAAATACAGTAGAGATCCTTCACTGGAGGAAAAGAGTTTGACCAGCCAGTGGTGAAATATGACCTCACAATAATTGTTTAAAAAAGGAAAATAATAATCATTGACAAGGATGTAGAGAAACTGGAATCCTTGTTTATTGCTGTGGAAATGTAAATAGTGTGGTCACTATGGAAATCAGTTAGGTGTTTCCTCAAAAAGTTCAAGTAGAATTACTGTATGGCTCAGTAGTTCCACTGCAAGGTATGCATCAGCATGTATTGAAAACAGATACTCATAACTCTGTAAGTGTTCACAGCAGCACAATTCATAATACCGTGAATACCACTGTTGAAGAGTAAATAAGCAGTGTTGCACTCATACGCTGGATTACTAGTGAATACAAGCAATGGAATACAGATACATGAAACAACATGTTTGAGTCTTTGAAACATGATGCTCATTGAAAGAAGACAGACACAAAAGGTCACATTTTATGCAATTCTGGTTAAATCAAATATCTAGAATAGGCAAATCCATGGAGAAGAAAACAGACAAGTGTTTGCCGGGACTAAGAAAGGGGATGAGAGAGGCCATGAAAGCAATTTTTCACAATATACTGGGCTTCCCCTTAGGATAATGAAATATTTGCAGGCTAGGTAGAAGTGATGGCTGTGTATCATTGTAAATATATGAAATGCCAATGAATTGCATACTTTAAAATTATTAATTCTATGTTATGTGAATTTTACCTGCCAATAATCCCTGCTCCCATCCTATGTACTAGTGTCACCAACAGGACCTTTCTCCAAGCAGCAAGGAATCTGGTGGCCCAGCAGGGATCATCCATGGTAACTCTGCTTCCCTGGCTTTTCCTACTGTTTGGATGGGCTTGGCAGATTCTTCATGACCTGAGTATCTAGCTACCAGGAATCTTTGAACAGAACTCAATCACGAGTACTCTGTGCACGTAAGTGGTGTTGCTCAAGCACCAAATGGGACTATGCCATATTCGAAGTGCACATGGATCTTGTCCAGAGTCATATACCACAGCCACCTGGTAGGCGTAGCACAACCCCCATGTAACTCTTTGAAGCAGGACTTTCAGGACTTTAAATTGCCTCTATTCTAAGATTCACTTTGCTTCTCACTTTGGAGTTCATGGACTTGGGGATGTCCCCTCCCTTGGAAGCAGGATAGAGAACGTTCTGTTCTCAACCACAAGGTCTCAGCCAAGCTCTTCTGTCAACAAAACAGGAGGTTTGCAAATGATCCTAATGTACAGAAAGTAAGAAGTAGGATCTCTGCTTCAGTGAAGGATGCTGTTCATTACACACTAAAGAACATTCAAGGGGATGGCAGCTCATAGAGAAATTGTACAAATGTGCAATATGAAAAAGTAGCATTGAGCCAACACTCTGAGCAGCACTAATGAAACCCAATTGAGTCATTCACAAGGGGACCAGGCTGCAATTCCACACTGCAAAGCGACCCACGGCAGCATCTCCAGTGGCAGCCAAAACTGTGCTGTTTGCTGTGAGTCTTGGAGAAAGAAGGGCTGGGGACCCAGACAGAGGGATTTGTTTGCCTCCACCTTGGAGGTGCCGAGTAGATCCAGTAGCACAGACAAAAAATGACAAGGGCTTGTAGGAAGTTACTGAAAGGGAAAGTAAATGCGTTTGGAAAAGACAGAAAAAATGTTCTGCCATGTTTCCTGTAAGCAAGATTTCATTGAGTGTTTGCCGTGTGCAAGGATTATGTGAGATTTTTAAGGGAATTTACTTGTTTACGTTTCACAGTCCCATAAGGTAGTTGAAGATACTGGTACCAGTTTACAGAAGAGGAAACTGAGGCAGCTGCTAATGGTTAGACAGCTCATAAATTGTAGACCCAGGAATCAAATTCCTAGTTGCTGACTCTAAGGCAGTTGAGTGGGGACTTGTCCCAAGATTTTCCTTTAGGGTAAGGGAATGAGCCATTGTCCCTAAGATACAGTGTGGTGTTGAATGTTCACAACATCCCAGAGAGGTGAGCACCACCCCTCCCACTTGACTCCCATCTGCAGAGTCTAGCAGTGGTCGGAACTGGTGGACAGGGCCATCCTTTGTAGCACCTCCTTGGGCATCCATAGACCTACGTGGAACAGGTGCAGGTGGCCTGGACCCCAGGGCTCCCCTGGCCTTTCCTGATGCTGTTTTCCTGGTTTCTGCATTTGTGCACACAGTGCTTGGGACATAACACCTTAATGCTTCAACCAGGCTCAGCTACCCGATGAGTGTGCAGGGAAGGGTAAATAGTGCTCCAGTGACCAGGCTGCTCTTGGGGAGTTCCTGTTGCATTTGCCACTTTGCGGGACCAGCTTTAATACTGTAAGGTCCACACGGCATGCTGTAAAAGTCCTGGCTGCTCAGAGGTCGGGGCTGGGACCAGAAAGCGGAAGTTCTGGAAGCAGGACATGAGGAATACTAGGGACGTAGGTGATCCTTTCGGGGAAATCACCATACGCATGCCTCCTTCCCTTCGGCACCCAGGATGCCATCTATATCACCTCCAGATGCCCGGCATCTTGGGTTCTGGGTGTGCAGAGAGTGGGAGGGAGGATGCTGGGAGCAGTTACGTGACATAACCAGGGGCATAAGACACCTGCTGCGCTAGCCCCGAAGGCACCAAGAAAGTCTGGGTCTTATTCTGGGCAGGGTTTGGCTCAGGCCTCAGAATACCCCCACACAGCAGGTCCTACTACACTTTTCCTGATCCACTTCAAAACTGAGGCCCAGGAGGCCCAGGGGACTTGTTACCTGCCCGAGGCCCCAGAGCTAGTAAGTGGGGGAGCAGGGTTCAGGCCCACCTGCTGCTTCAGAACCCAGTGCTCAGGATGCGGCTTACCCCGCAGGGAATGCAGGACTCAAGCTGGTCCCTTGCTGCCATTTTGTTCCTGCCCCCACCCCCGTGGGGATGTTTTCGAGGCACGAAGCCCTGCGAGACTGCTCTGAGTGGGGTCAGCGAGCAGAACCGAGAGGTTTGGATGGACAGATGCTAATGCGGGGGAGGGCGGGAGGAAAGCTCGGGGAGTCTGGGGAAGGGGGTCGTTAGGCAGTTTAAGCTGAAAATGACCAGCTTCATAACTGCATCACTAAGTGCAGTTGGGTGGAACGGGAAGGATGAATTAAATAAAATTGTTATTCATCTTCCCTATTTTTTTCACTTTTGCCCTAAGAGGACAATTAAGGAAACAAATGGTTTGTGGAGATTAGCAGACTGGTAGCTTTGCATATTAATACAGTGACTCTTGACTATGCCATACCGACTTTCTATTTAAGGTATCTTTGTCTTTCCACGCTGAGGAGCTGATTTCAGAGAATTAGGCCCCTGCAGATTAAAAACAAAATAAAATGAGTCTACCTTCCACATTCACCCAGCTTGTGGTTCAGCACGGAAAATGACTGCATCCTGAAAGCGGAGGGTTGTGACCCAGCTGTGTATCCCTGTGCCAGCAGAGCTCCCAGAGCCCAGCAGAGGCAGGCACCAGGCCAGGCTGGGGCGCGGAGGGTGCCTTTCCCACTCAGGAGGGTCTCATCTGACAGGACTCAAAACATAATTGCATTTGGCCAATGTATGCCAAACCCCACACTCGCCAGGCAACGCAGATGTGCAGAAGGTTAATTCTGGCACCTTTTTCTGAGGGAGTGTGTAGGCTAGTGGAGGACAAGGACATGTGGGTCACATGTCATTTCATTTGGGAGCATCAGGACTTGTCATCTGGATCGTCTATAGAGTGAGTAAAGTTTGGTCACCCATTGTAGGGGATATTTTCTATAAAAGCAAGAAATAATGGCTGCAGAGTCTGTGGCCCTTATGACGCCCAGAAGCACTCCTATGCCATCTGCTAAGGGCTGATTCCTCGGTACTCTGGGACTTGTGGCTATACATCAGTGAGCAAAGTCTCAAAACAGAAACAGACTCTTGGTTTGTACCCACAGCCACTCTAGCACTGGTCCATTTTAAGGGACAGGTTAGGAAGTAGTTAGATACATGAGATTCTGGGTCAAGTTGTTCTGGTCTAAAATTATGACTTTGGTATTGCCAGGCTATTTGACTTTGGACAAGTAATTGAATCTCTCTGAGCCTGAATGGACTCATTTTCTTCAGGGGAAAAATAAGGACAAAGAATAGTCTCTACCTCATAGGGTTACTGTCAGGACTAAGCGAGATCCTACCTGTGAAATACAGATGCCACCTCCTGAAGACTTCTTAAACATCCTTCCTTATCCCCAAGACTGCTTCAGATTTCTTTGGGGTTTACAATTGTATGGTCACTTCAGTGCTCAGCTTTCTCCTACCCCTGAGTTTCCATTCTTCATATTATGACTATTTGGGAGTTTTAAGCTCTGGGCTTAGAATTCAACCACTTAACTCCTACAACAATACCACAACCACTACTTCCAAATATGAACAAGAGCAATGACTCCCAAAACCGTTGCATGTGCAGCATACTTATTGGAGGGTTGGAGGTAGAAATGAAGTTGTTGCTGAAGAGCAAAAAGCTTAACTCTGAAACTGTCTTCCAAGTACTTGGACAGCTCCTCGGTATTGCTCATTCAGTTCACGTTTCTCAGCAAACTCAGCTCCCTTGATCTTGGAAAACAAGGAGCCAGATTTTTCTCACGTTCTGGGCATTGCTGTTCAGCTGTATCCAGCCTGTAACGCTCAAACTCAACATTGGCCCTTGTCATGGTGATAACACAGAAGCTGCTGGAAGCTTAGAGCTGACTTCCTAGAAGAACTTGAGTTTTAGAGAAACTGCCGCCCACCTCCCTGTTTCCACAGGTGTAAAACACTTTCCCAAAACCTCAGCCCCACTAAGCACATGATAAAATAGCAGCTGTGGCTGTTGTGCTAATTTATATTTTGTACTACTTTGAGCATAAACTAATGAATGTGTTAGACCTATGTTAATATAAGCACCACAGGAAGTTTACCCGGTGAGCTAGTTTCACATGTGTTTCTTGGCATACTCTTTCCATGAGGTCTTCATAGATCAGCCAAGAAATAAAGGTTCTTTGCTTAATTATATTACAGTACACTACAGAATGTTTGTCAAAGTCTCTGAGAAGTCCCGTGACAAGACATAATCTATTTAACTTCATTTAACCATCTGTTTTCCAACAGACTTGGCCACAAAACACTATCCTTACCAAATGAATGTTGCAATTAATATGTCATGAGACTTTGGGATATGACAGCCTGGTTCCAGGACATCATTTTACAAATGACCAATTAAGATGCCAGAGGGTGAGAGCCTCGACTAAAGGTACCCAGTTAGCCAGTAATGTGTAAAGCAGAAGCAGTATGTGGGATGGAAACTGGGAAGAATGTGTCAGAGAAAGTCTAAAGATGTCCACAAGTCTTTTCATACTATACATCTGCTTGGGAATTTAGTGGCCTTTTTTGAAGAGCCAACTGGATGAGTTGCCTCAGTAATCTGTAGCTATCTCTCTTCAATTCCTCTTGTCCATACTAATTAGGCTTAAATCCCACTGTCTAACTACAGCTGCTCTCATCAGTATCTCCAATGACCTCCACTGTCAGCTCTAGTTAGAATACTGTTCTTTCCATTCTTTACCTAGATATAGGATACTTACCCTTTAATCTCTTTTAAAGAAGGATTCCTCACCACACAGTTGGCAGTAGAGTCTTTCTCTTTCATGTTTCCCTAGTTCTCTACTACTCTCTTGGGCACAGATTCTTCTAATGTGTGATTCTGTATTTATTTGTTTAGGTGTTTTTTCATTGCATGTCTTCTCCAATGACTGTGGACTCCAAAGCTATCTTATGTACCCATACATTTCCAGCACCCAGACAATACATGGGACACAGTACAAGCTCAGTAAATACTTGGTGAGTGAATAAATGAACCGACATTATACCACTCTAGGTTGAGCTGCCATGTGCCCAACCAGCCAGTCCAATGACAAACTGCTCATGGCACAGTCCTGAACAGGAACTGGGCTAACTTACCTGCCCATGCAGTGCCTTTGTGAGAATTAGAAAAAGATGCCCTTCACTTTGGGCACATCCCAGCCTGGCTCTGCCTGAAGCATCTCCAGAGGCTCTGTTGCTTCAGTGATGAACAGGACACAGGTTATACCTCAAGTCCCCTTTTAAATTTTATTTTACTTCAGTAGTACATACTTGTAGTACATGAAGTTTACATTTATCTTCAAGTATGTGTGGTGCCACTGAGCTACATCCCTGGCCCTATATCTTGATTTTTTTTCATTAATTGAATTCTTTATTGGTACATTTTATATACAGTTCACAATCACAATTAACATTGGGGTATTTGTACCAGTATATGACATGAGTTAATTCTCATTTTTCCCCATATCCCTACCCACCCCACAACCCTCCACCCCCTACATACATGTGCTTTCTTTTTCTTTTCATATCATATTTATTCTTTCCTCTCATTACTTTCCCTTGGAATATTTCCTATTTCATAAATGTATGATATATTCTAGAACTCATTTACATCTACAGGTTCTCATACCAGAGAAAAGATACAGTATTTACATATCTGTGATCTATTTATTTCACTTTGATTCTTTTTATTCTCTTACTTCTCCTTACCCACTTCCCTCTGTGTGTCTAGATACCCTTTCCCTATTTCCACAGTTATTATATTTTTTCCGTGTTTGCAGCATACAATGATTACATTCATGGTGAGCAGTTGGTACATGTACACAGTCCATTTAAATCGTTCCACACACTTGTTCTCTTGGTCCCCTTTCCACTTGCAAAAAAAAAAATTTACCTGTTTCCTTCTATCAGTCTTTTATTTTGCTCTTTATGGGCAAATGAAATGAATACACACTTCTCCGAAGAAGTACAAGTGACCAATAAACAGATGAAAAAAGTTCAGCATCCCTGACTATAAGAGAAATGTAAATTAATACAGCGTTAAGATTTCATCTTACACAAGAAAGAATGGCAATCATCAAAAAATCTAATAATAGGGCTAGAGATTTAGCTCAGTGTTTCCACCACCTCCCTAGCAAGCCCAAGGTTCCTGATTCGATCCCTGGTAGCCACATACAACAATACTGGGTTGGGTGACTCACGCCCACCAGCAATCAGTACCACATACCCCAAATGCCGGGTTTGGTGGCTCACACCAGTAATCACAGCACTCAGGAGGCAGAGGCAGGAGGATTGCTGGGTTCTAGGCTTGCCTGGGCTACATAGTGAGCTTAGGGCCAGCCTGAACTACAAAGCGAGACCCTGTCTCAAAAAAAAAAAAAAAAGCTAAAAAAATAGAAATTCCATTTGACCCAGGTATTTCCCTTCTAGATATCTTCTGGGAAGAGTTGAGACATATTACAGAGTAACATACTAATGTTTATAGAAGCTCGATTCATAATAGCTAAATCTTACAAGGCTACCAGTAGATGAATGAATAAAGAAGATGTGGTATTTATATGTAACGGACTACTATTCAGTTCTAAAGAAAGATAAAATCGAGGCATCTGTAGGAAAATAGGTATACTTTGAAAATATAATATTACATCAAGTAAATGACACACATAAATGCCATATGGTTTCTATCATTTGAGTTATCTGAAGTGCAAATAAGGAGCAAAACAAAAGATTCAGGCCCCCTTTGTTTAACTATCCAGCCTCATGAATGATACAGATACATAACTGGAAGCCATAGTCCTAACTTGGAGGAAACCTGTAAGCAAGGTGACAGGAAGAGTGATGAGATAGAGCAAGTGAACCCCAGAGACTGTGCTTCCTGCCTTTGGCGAAATTTGAGGTTCTTTTGCAAGTGTTTTTTAAAAAGCAATTTGGGAAAAGGGAATAAAGACCAAACAGTCCAGTCATCTCAACTCATGTCAGTAGCTGAGCACCGAGAGAACCGTCTCTGGAGTTGCACATGCCTGGGTCTGTGCAGTGGCCCCACGCTTCCCTGGCTCCGTGACCTTCAACATACCGCCAACAGCTCCCTATCTGTACAGGGATCACCAGGTCAACATTAACATCTAAACTCCATGTAACACAGGCTTAGCCTAGAGCACGTCTAAGTAGTCATTGCTGACAATGGCTCACAATGCTATTTGTATCATATGCAGTGTGAAATGTTTGATTTGTATAAATCACAGTGGGTTTCAAAGCTAGTTCTGACAAGGCAGGCCCTGCCCTTGGCATCCAGCTTTGAATTTGCAGCACGAGTAATATAAAAAAATGGAATTGGAAAATTTCCCAGACTGTGCAGCTGGTGAGTTCGCTCGCCAGCTTGGTGATGGTACAGGGTGATGAACAAGGTGATTCGCTTGTCCCAGTAGAGGCCTGAGCCCGTTGTCGCCTGTGGAGCACGAGGGTGTGCATGGGAGGGGGGCAGGAAGCTAATGAACACGATATAAACAAAGCCCCAAGAGCCATGCCATGCCAAACATCCAAGTGCTCTGGAAGTGGCTGGCTGCAGGTCTGCCCTCAGGCTGAAGGGACACAGCTAGCAGAATGGTTGAACTTTCTTTGGGGGAGGGTCCAGGTTTCAAGGCAGCTCTTTGGCAGAGGGTGACACAGCCAAGGGCACTTCAGTGTCCTGGATGATACCTAGGTGTGGGACTGAGTAGGGAGCAGGAGTGCTCTGGGCCCAGAGGAAGCCAGGACAGGGAGAAGACAGGAAGTCCACCACTACAGAACCTCTTTGCACTATCACTTTGCGTCCCAGCCCTGTGGACATCTGCATCTAAGGAAAATGGCTTAAGCAGCAAGGTAGGCAACCTTGGAAAGGAAGGAAATGATGAAGGCTCTAGGCTCTGGCTACAGAGCAGCAGTTCGTTTGGGTTTTGCCTGGGAAATGACCTCCTTCCCTCCAGATTACTCAGGTGGTAGATATCTCCAGACACAAGTTGACATGTAGCACAGTAGAGAATGACCATGCCAACAATGGTTAACAACAGCAGTGGTAATAGTAACTGCGGAATTCTGTATCCTGCCCTAGCCTGCACTATCTGTACAGACTCCACAACTTGGTCTTCCTAACCATCTTTATTTTCCAGGGGAGGAAATTAAAATTCAGTTACTTCACATTCTCTTTGACAGGGTCTCCTGGAACTCATGTGTATCCCAACCTGGCTTTGGGCTCTTATTCCATGAGTGCTGGGATTACAGGCATGTGCCACCACATTGGCTCTTCATATGGGGAGTGGAATCTTAGTGGACTCTCAATGAAATCACGTACTTTCTTGTAAGAGAAAGGTGGAGGCAGACTAGACAAAGAGAGAGAATACAATGTGGCTGTGGAGTGACCACAGATTGGAATGCTTTGGCCACAAGCTCAGGAATTCCAGCAGCCACCAAGGTAGAAGCAAGGAATGAATTTTCCTTCAGAGCCTTCTAAGAAAATGTGGCTCTGCTGACACCTTGATTTCTTTTTTAAAATGTTTTAGTTGGGTTTATTGGTACATTTTATACATGCATTATGATCACATTCAACACTGAGAATTTGTACCAGTACATGACATGACTTAATTCTCATTTTACCCCTTTCCCTGCCCCTCTATAACTCCCTATATACATATTTTGTTTCCTTTTTTCCTACCATCAAATTTTTTCTTTCCCTTCTTTACTTACTCCTACCCCCATTTCTCTTTTCCTTTTGAACATTTTCTTCCTTTTTCTCAATAACTATCATGCATTTGGAACTCAGGTGTATAATTACCATATCATTTCTTTAGTACAAGAAGCTGATACCTTGATTTCTATCCAGTGATACTAATTTTGAACTTCTGGACTCTACAACTGTGAATGATATTTTGTCTTGTTTTAAGCCTACAGGCTTGTGGTAGTTGATTATAGGAGCCAAAGGAAGCAAATAATCTCTGTGCGCTTGAGTTTTCTCACTTGAAAAGCAGGGTTGATAATAAGATCCACTTCATAAGGCTGTTGTAAAGACCTGCTAGGTTGGACACACAAAGGTATCCATATTGCCATCACTTTTATCTTGTTTTCTTAAATTAACTTTTAAATGCATTTTTAGTAATATGTGTTTGTGAGACATAATACTTACATTTGTTTGAAGAGTGCATAATACTTATATTTGTTGAAACATATGCGTGTCCCATCTTGATCATTTTTGTTTCCTTTCCTCTTATCTTTCTCTCTCCCTATTTTTTAAGTTCTCCTTCCCATCTCCAGAAGTTCTATTATCCTGTGTTCTATCATTTTCCTTTATTTGGATCTTAAATGATTTATATTTCAGGTTTCTTATACAAGCAAAACCATGCAATATTTAATCTTGTATGTCTAATTTATTTCACATAGCATTGTCGGATCAAGATGTGCTCCATTTTCCTGCAAATTATTCAAATGTATCCTTTGCCATGACAGTGTAGTACTCCACTGTATACACATACACATTTTCTTTTGACTTTTATGAGTACATCTTGCAGTACATAATGATTTCACTCACTGTAGGGGACTGGTACATGTACATACCACATTTCAATTCCTTTTTTTTTTTTTTTGAGACAGGGTCTCACTTTGTAATTCAGGCTGGCCCTGAGCTCACTATGTAGCCCAGGCAAGCCTCGAACTCAGCGATTCTCCTGCCTTTGCCTCCCTAGTGCTGGGATGACAGGCGTGAGCCGCCACGCCTGGCACTGTGGTATGTGGTATTAATTGCTGGTGGGCGTGAGTCACCACGCCCAGCATTATATGTGGTTACCGGGATTGAACTCAGGACCTTGCGCTTGTGAGGCAGGCGCTAGAACCACTGAGCTAAATCTCTGGCCCTCAATTCCTTTTTTTCCATCCTCACTCCACCCCTCTTATTTTTTTCAGAAACAAATTCATTTATGATACCATAAAAAGTTAATTATTTTATATATGGATTGAAAAATAGACTAAGAGGTCATAGAACATATTAAACATGTAAGTTAACCATAATAAGTCAAGGTATACTTTCAGATACATTATCCAAACTAAATTACAATATCTTTTTTACTATCTTTTATTTTGTGTTTACATATATTTTTTCATATAAGAGATCCAGTGCAATTGAAATTCCAATTGAAAATTCAATTCTAATTGAAATCCCAGCAGATATTTCACAGAATCATAGAAACTAATCCAAATATTCATCTGGAACCATAAGAGACCTGAATAGCCAAGGCAATTCTAGGCAACAAAGACATGGAAGGGGGTATCACAATCCCCAACTTAAAACTGAACTATAAAGCCACAATGATAAGAACAGCATGTTACTGGCAAAGAAACTAACCCGGGAATCAATGGAACAGAATAGAAGATGCCAAAACAACTCCAGACATATTAAGCCACCTCATCTTTGACAGAGGAGCCAAATATCATCAATAGAGGAAAGATAACCTCTTTAATAAACGGTGCTGGAAAAAATAGGTTTCAGCCTGTCAAAACTAAAGATAGATCTAGGTCTTTCACTGTGCACTAAACTAAAATCAAAGTGGATTATAGACCTAAACACTGAAACGGAAATAACAAACCTGGAAGATAGTTTAGGCAGCACTCCTGGAGACACCGGCACAGGGAAAGACTTTATTAAACAAACCTCAGCAGCACGGGAATTAGCAGAAAGAATCAACAATTGGGATCTCATCTTATTAAAAATCTGCCCCGCAAGGAAAAGCACCAACAGAGCTAAAAGACAGCATACAATTTGACAAAAATTTTACCAGTTGTTCCTCAGACAGACTACTATCAAGAATATATAAAGATCTTTTAAAAATAAGCCTCCCAAATTTAAAGACCCAATTCAATAATAGCCATCTGAAATGAACAGACATTTTTCAGATGAAGCAGTAAAACCAGCAAAAAAATATGAAAAAATGTTCAACATCAGTGGTTATTTGAGAGATGCAGATGAAACAATGCTGTGATTCTATCTCACTCCGGAAAGAATGGCTTCTATCAAGAAATCAACTCAGTGGTTCGAATGTTTTTCTGGCAAGCACAAGGTCCCAAGTTCAGCCCCCTGGTACCACATATCACAATGCCAAGCATGGTGGCTCACACCTGCAATCCCAGCACTTGGTAGGCAGAGGCAGTAAGACTGCTGTGAGTTCAAGGCTAACCTGGGCTCCATAGTGAGTTCAAGACCAGTCTGAACTACAAAGTGAGACCCTGTTTTAAAAAACTAAACAAACAAACAAACAACAACAACAAAAAACCCCACAAGAAATCAACCAACAACAAATGCTGGTGGGCTGTTCGGAGAAAGGAACCCTAGTTCACTTTTGGTGGGAATGTAGACTGGTGCAAACACTGTGGAGATCAGTGTGGGGATTCCTCAATAAAACTAGGATTAGAGGTCCCTTTGACCCTGCTGTTTTCTTGCTAGGTATATACATTAAATAATTAAAGTAATCATACCACAATGGCATAAGTGTGTGACATTGTTCCTATCTCCTCACCCTAGCCAGCATTTGTTGCTGGTTGATTTCTTGGTGGTAGCCATGTTTATAGCGGCACAACTTGTAATAGCTAAATCTTTTTTTTTTTTTTTCAGACAGGGTCTCGCTTTGTAGTTCAGGCTGGCCCTGAGCTCACTATGGAGCCAAGGCAAGCCTTGAACTCAGCAGTCCTCCTGCCTCTGCCTCCCGTGTGTTGGGATTACAGGTGTGAGCCACCACGCCCAGCACTGTGGGGTGTGGTACTGATTGCTGCTGGGCATGAGTCACCACGCTCAATATTTTATCATTGTATGTGGTTACCAGGATGGAACCAGGGACTTTGTGCTTGCTAGGCAGGCGCTGGAACCACTGAGCTAAATCTCCAGCCCCTGTAATAGCTAAATCTTGGAAATAACCCAAAAGCTCACCAGCTAGAGACTGAATAAAGAAGATATGAGGTTTTTTAATGGAGTAGTACTCAGCCATAAAGAATGATAAATTTGAGTCATTTATACTTAAATGAATGTACTTTGAGGACAGAGCCATAGTGAAATAAATAAGACACAGATGTTTAAATATCATATTGTTTCTTTGGTACAAGCAAGTGAAGGTGTGAATGAGGTCCAGAATGTATGATAGGCACTGTGAAATAGGAAGAAAATATTCAAAAGGAAAAAGAAAAGGGGGAGTAGGGAAAATTAAAGAAGGGAAAGAAACAAATTTGATGATGAAAATAAAAAAGGAAATAAAGCTTATGTATATAGGGGGTTGGCAGTTGTAGGGAGAGTAGGGGAATGGGAAAAATGAGAATCAAGATACATAATGTATAGGTATGTATTCTCAATGTTGAATTTGATCATAATGTATACCTAAAATGTACCAATAAACAGAATAAAGAGGGGGAAAAAAACCCCAAAACATTATGGCCTCGAAGTGCATCCATTTTCCTACAAATGACTCAAGTTTATTCTTTTTATAGTGGATTGGTACTCCATTGTGTATAAATACCACATTTTTCATCCCTTCATCTGTCAATGGGCATTAAACTGTTTCCAAGATTTAGCTATTATGTATTGTGGGATTATAATCATGGGTATGCATACATCACTATAATATGATGTCTATAAGTCTTTGGGAAGATAGCTACAAGGGGATTAGCTGAGTCAAATGGAATTTCTACTTTTAGTTTTTTAGGAATCTCCATACTGATTTCCATAGTGGTTGTACCAGTTTACAGTCCTACTATCAATGAAGAAGGGTTCCTTTCTCCTCACCTTAGCTAGCATTTGTTACTGGTTGATTTCTTGGTGGTAGCCATTCTTTCTAAAGATGGAACTTTAGTGCTATTTTAATTTGTCTTTCTTAAATAGCCAGCAATTTTGAGACAGGGTCTTGCTTTGTAGTTCAGGCTGGCCCTGAGCTCACTATGTAGCCCAGGCAAGCCTGGAACTCAGCAATCCTCCTGCCTCTGCCTCCTGAGTGCTGATATTACAGGCATGAACCTCCACACCCGCCATTATTGCTGTGTTTTTTACCCATTCATCTGGATAAACATTTGGCTCTGAACTTTTAAGTGTTAGCTGTTGTCACTGCTATTGATTGTATTGTACTGTTACTGCTACTGATTATATTTAAGTGTTAGCTACTGTTATTGTTATTGTGGTTAAAACAATGATCACTAAATGGCAGTGTGTACACTTGGGTCTTTTGATAGGCTTCTTCATGACAATGAAAGGCTGGACCTACAACTCAAGTTTTCTGGATATTTCTTCCATTTAACTATAGTTATAATCATCACATGAAAGTCCCATGAAAGAAGTTTGCCTCCAACCTTTACAACACTTCTATTCCTCATCCTGCCCTGAGCCCAGTTATTCAGGAGCTAGTCTTCTTGGGAAGGAAGCCTACAATGGGAGCCAAGTACTCCTTGGTGAGTCAGTCCTGCCATCTCCAGTTCTGTGCTTCTGACTAGACATGCTGGAGAGGGGTGGGATGGAACAAAGCCTTATTCTCCTGGGATGGAAATAACATTTGTTGCTATCAGTTCAACTGAGAAAAATCCTTGCCTTTTTGGCTTTTCTCTGGGAATCTGATACATATAAACAGTTCATAAATATTTGATAAATAATTGAATCTCCCTGGGAAGGGTGGAAGGAGATGTACTATTACCCAAGCAGACAGGTTGAGCACCACTGAGGTTAAGTGAGTATATCCATCATGCCATTGGTAGGAAAGAGATAACATAACCAAAGGTGTAATTCAAGGAGAGTCTAAGAAAGGAACATAGGTATTTGTTGTTTGAGTAATAAGAACTGATAAGGAGTGGTGAAAGATCCTGGGACAAGTCACTGCAGAAAGCTGTTATGACATTCCTACTCTAAGAAGCAAGGGGAATGAGCAGATATGAAAGCCGCTAGAAGAAGTAGTTACAGGAGATGGAATGCAGCAGGCGGTATGTTGGTTGGTAAAGTGATGTGAGCACTGTTGTCCTGTGGTCCAGGCAGCAAAGGAGCCAGGGGAATCCAGACAACCATTTTTCTGTCCTGTCCCCCTTCATTTTGCTTGCAGTGCTTCTCTTGAGCACAACCAACTTCACAGCTGGAGGATTAGGAGGGCAGGTGACAGAGTCCATGTGGGTCAGCATCTTGGGCATACAGTAGGGTTGGGGGTAGGTGGAAAGTGGGTCCAGAGGGAAAATGGAGAGCATTCAGCCTGCTGATGGTGTCCAGTCCACCTAGAAAGACCCATGCTAAGGTGAAAATAAGACTTTGAATGAACCTGTGCTTATTCTCCTAGAGCTCATCCTTCCATGACACTGACCTTGGCGATGCATTCAGCGTTGGGTCAAGTGCTCGTTTTCTTCATGTTTTTTAAAGAACTTCTGACACCGTGTTTCTTCTCCCATTGTCAGTACATTTGAAAAGTAAAGTCTCTCTAATATTGCTCAATTCTTTTAATTAATTTTTTGTGACATTTCATTTTTAATTATACTTCCCACAGGCCATAAATGGATTAATACAAGAGATAAATGAATAAAATCTCTGTATTATTCTTGCAGGCTGTACATATATACTTATGCAAGATTAGGACTAAACTCTATAGGTTCTTCTGAAAGTTTTGGATAATTGTAAATTAGAATTAGAAATTAGAAATCATTTCCCTGGGAGATAAAGTTTAATTGCCTGGAGAAATGTTGGCAAAGAACAGAAGAAGCCTGACGCATCTGCTGTAGATACTACAAGCAACTTATCCTTGTTTGACAGGGATGGATAGTTCTGGCCACTCGGCCCCTGTGCCTTCAGGTGAGAACTTGCCAACATACAGTTGCCACATACAGATCAAGAGATTTGGCGAGTGAAACCTGGTCTGAGATCAGCTAGATCTGTGCTGGTTCCCATCTCTGGTGCGTTTACTGTGTGGCCTTGGCAGAGATATCTAAGCATTCAAAGCCTCGGTTTTTCCTTTGAAAAAGTGAGATAGTAATTTTCTTTCAGTTTTTATGCAGGTGAAATGACTTAGTAGGGTTCGGTCCTTACCTTTTCCCACTTCTGTGGGCTCTTGGCTGTGTGTTGCATCCCATGTCCACTGCTGCCTCTCTCATGTACAACAATCCTCCAACATATTTCTGGCATTTAGGCTCTTTGAAGTCTTACTGGTTTTCAGATCTTCTCATCCTTTTGGCCTCAGTGCTTGTCATAATCTGTTTCTGCTTCTATAACAAAATGCCATAGACTGGTTTCTCAGTTACTTTCTCATCGCTGATACACAATTCCTGACATTTTTCATTTAAAAGAAGAGGGGTTTATTTTGGTTCTCAGATTCAGTGGGTTCATTCCATGGTTGGGTGACTCTAAGGCAAAAAGGAAATGGAGGGAAGGTAGACTGAGAAAAGCTGCTTGTACCACAGCAGCTAAGAAGCAAAGAAGGGAGGACAATGGAGGAAGATATAACCTTCCAGGCCAGGGCTCAGTGACTCACCTCCGATCAGGGTTCATCTAGTAACAGCAAGCCACCTATAGCACACACTGATCCAATCATCTTCAGCAGATCCATCTGTGAAAACCTGAGGCTTTGGGGAGAGGACATTGTAGATGTGAGCAGTAACAACTAGGTGACGTGTGAACAGCAGAAGTTTGCTTCTCGTAGTTCTGGAGGCTGGAAAGTTCAAGATCAAGTCACCGGCAGACTCAGCGTCTCCTGAAGACTAACTCTGCTTCCCACAGAGAGCCTTCCCACTGTGTCCTGACATAGCAAAAGGAGCAGAAGTGCTCCCTTGGGCCTCTTTTATGAAGACACTCACCCCATTTATGACCTAATCGCCTCCCAAAGACCTCTCCACTTAAAACCACAACTTTGAGGATCAAGTTTCCACACATGAAGTTTGGGGGAGACATTCAGATCAGAGTAGCACCCTTTCTCTCATCATCTCACATCAGGAGTCCTTGCTGCTACCTGGACCCCTCCCACAGAGTCCCAGGTCCCGGCTCCCAGCCAGGAACCATGAGGAATGAGTGGTGGGTTCAGACAGAAGTTATATAATCCAATTTAGACCCTTCCAAACAGGAAGTGTTAGTGAAAAGCCTACGTAATGGCATCATCAGTCAGACCCAGGTTTGAGTCCCTTTTCTGCCACCTGTAGAATCTCATGCAAGTCATCTAACACCTTTTTGCCTTTATTGTCTCGTCCGTAAAATGGACTAATGATAGCATCTTCATCAAGGCCTTGTTGTGAGAACACAATGAGGAGCTCTTTGGAGAGCACTCTGAGCCAAGTCTGGTTGTGCACATCCCACCTCAACAGCTGAGCAAAAAGACATCAGTGCCAGACACTTGCTGCAGTCCTCCTGTGACAGGAAACATTTTGTGTCATCTTGGGTTGATCACAGGGTACTGAGATGTGTTAGTGAACTCTTTTTCTGAGTATGCCTCCAGAAGTGTTTCTGGAAGGGACTCACCTTTAATTCAGCGTATGCAGTGGAGGGCCACTCCCGTCTCTGCCCAACTGCTTGAGTTGAGCCAATGACCTCCCATCTCCCAGTATTGTTGGTTTTCAAGCCTTCAGACTCGAACCAAAACCTACCCTATTGGCTCTCTGGCTCTTAGACCTTCAGCTACAGGATTGACATTCCTTTGGTCCCAGTTTACAAACCATAGGTGACAGGATTTCTCAGTCTTCATAATCCCATGAGCTAATGTTTTACTCTTTTTATATACAAATCTATGCTCATTCCATTGCCACCTCCCACAATTGGAAAAGGTCCCAGGAATGGCAAACCTCAGGATCAGTTGTTGGCATTTGCTCAAACATTTGGCTTAATCTTCAGTCATTGTTTTGCCTGTTCATCTTTTACATGCTTACCTGGGTGAGCCAGGTTGGCACGCTGCCCACTGAACACATTTGTAGGCTCTCTGATTGCCCACCCTGCCAAATAAGTGTCCGGAGTAGTGAGACTGCCCTGGCATTTTCATACTACCAGCGATCTACTTAGATGCCATCCATGCCATATGTCTGTCTCCCTTCAACCCTTAGATCTTTCCTCGCGCAGCCTCAGTTTCCTCCATTTAGCAGGTTGAGAGGATCTCAAAGTAGAAGAGAAGTGACATGACCCAAGTCACTCAGTGAGCCGCTCGTTGTCCCCAAACTCCCAGATGTTTCTCACTATAGAAGTCATTCTTCACAAGAAACTGTGAGGAGTGGTCAAGATGGGCCACATCTGCCCATTGCTCGGTTCACCTCAGGCAGCCATGGGACCTCATGGAGTCCGACTTCGTTTCCATCAGAGTGAAGAACGGGGTTTCTCCCTCGTGTGGTCGCAAGGCTTCTGGTCAGCTTGGGCCTGGACCTAATTAGTTGCGCTTACATGCGTAACCTGAAGGATTTTGAGTCCTCTTACCACAAGGGTAAAACAGGGCCACAGGGCCACGTTTCCCTGCTTTCTTACTCTCACTCAAATGACTCCAGGCTCTAAACCCCTACCTCGCTCTGCCTGAGCTGCTCTAGAGAGCCCACCAAAGCCACTTATCTTTCTCTCCACTGGTCTCTTCAGTGAGCTTCATATGAGAGGATTGGCACTCTAGAAGCTACTAATGTCCCTTTTTGTGCATTTTTATTGACTTCTTTATTGGTACATTGTACATACAGCTCACAATCACACTCAACATTGGGGAATTTGTACCAGTATATGACAGAAGTCAATTCTCATTTTTACCCATATCCCTACCCCCCACACCCCCCCACTCCTTATAAGCATGCTATTTCTTTTTTTTCAAATCATATTTATTCTTTCCCCTCACTACATTCCCCACCACATTCCCACTGTGCCCGAATCAAACCATGTCTATTTCAGACAGGCAATGACCCCTCTCTACAACACAGACACACAGACACAGACACATACACACTTCTACCATGGAACTTGGGTAGATTCGAGCAGTTGTGCTACTCTTTCTATTCCTCCCCACATCCCTTGGTTCCTCCCTTGGTTGGGGGCGCAGTTCTGGTGGCAGATTCTATGCAAAGCACGAAGCACTGACCTCCTTGCTGCTCCCATACCTGCCAGCGTGTTTACTGTGGCCTTTGCCCTGTGGTTCCCTCTGCCAGGACTGGCTCCCTGTGCTGACAGTCACATGACCGGCCCCTCCTGTGCTTCCGATCATCTTCTCAGTGAGACCACCCTGGCTACCCTGCTGTGCATGCCTTCCACAGCATTCTAGACCACTTCCATAAACAGATGGTATTTTCCACTATGTTACTTGCTGTGTATTTTACTTATTTATCTTGTCATTTGTCTGTGTCCACAAGGGTCACACTTTTCAAGTCCTTTATTTTCTTCTGTATCTTGAAAACTTTGCATCCTGTGTGGTACACAGTAGACAAATATTTGCTGATTCAATGGAAGGGCCTCTGAGGTAGCTGCTGTGCATGATTAACACTTAAAAATAGAGGCACAGACAATTAAAATTCGCTTGTCTTAAATGCCATGAATGGGATCGAAACACAAAGCAGTCTCTTTTTTGAGCTCTAATCCAAAACTTCCATTGGAGACAGAAGGCATCTTGGAAAAGGCAAAAGTAAGTGTTCAGATGGGACCTGCTTGTGAAACTGGAAGCTTCCCTGATCATTCCCATGGGCCCTCCTCTAACTCTGAGGAAGCAAAGGGCAAGCCCCAGGTGGGGAAAGGTTCCCCACTCAGGGCGCAGACTGGCTCAGCCTGAGCTGAGAACATTTAAGTGAGTGGCTCCAACCCTGCCCCTCCAGCTTCTCACCAGTCCCCACACATCTCCTAGAGTCCAAAAGAAGGCCCAGCCCTGATTCTACTTTTTGTGACTCCCTCACACTCACAGAAAGATCTAGAGCTCCCTTGAGCTTAAGATCTGCTTAAGGAATCCCCTGATACAGAGGGCCACTTTCCCAAGGCTCTGGAGCATTCTCACTGCCCACCCCTCCCCAGACTTTCTGACTGTGGCTTATAGTCTCTCAGTCCTTGTCCTTTCGTGGAGTCTTTGGGGCCTTCTTTGTGCCCTCGTGATGACCCTGAAAATACGTGGGGCTCTGAGTTCCACAGCCTTGTTACTTTTGTTGAGCACCTTCCCTTTCTTTCAAACAAGCACTACATAAAAGTCTCTCAGAACAGGCCCCAACATCTCCTTGACTGCCAACTCTGAAACTTCCCTGGCCATTCTTGGTCTCACCCTCTTCCTCCACAACATCCCCAGAGCTACTTCTGGTTCACATTGCTTCCACCGGATACCTCTCTGGTTCCTCCATGAGCCCTTTGCTTCTTCCAGACCACGTATCCAAGTTCTCCTGGGCACAACCACTTCTGTTCCGCTGCCCAGGACTTAGAAACCTTCTCCTGGACAGTGAGTGTGAGACAACTCTGTTTGTCCACGCTGCACAGAAAGGCCAGCACATTGCCTCCACTCCCCCAGTATTTGGAGGCACACAATGTTGTCAGTGAAAGTTTTGACGTGCAAAGTTGGGTATAGAATGGGGGAGGTCACTTGTCACATGGCCTCCCCAGCTACAGCTCTGCTCCTTGCATGACCGTCCTTCTTTTCCCCTCTTGTGGACCCTGAAGCCTTTTACATGCTTCCTCAACTCTCCTCCATTTGCAACCACCATATCAGAAAACAGTGGGTAAGGGCCGGAGGGTTAGCTCAGTGGTTCCGGCACCTGCCTCGTAAGCATAAGGACCTGAGTTCGATCCCCGGTTACCACATATAATGCTGGGCGTGGTGGCTCACGCCTGTAATCCCAGCACTCGGGAGGCAGAGATAGGAGGATTGCTGAGTTCGTGGTGGCTTGCCTGGGCACCATAGTGAGCTCAGGGCCAGCCTG